>JAMKCH010041150.1:0-13555 GCA_023653785.1 Ophioderma brevispina | reverse complement strand
TAAACAGGCTCCAGAAACTTTCAAAATGTGCAGCTCGTCTGGTGTTCTCTGACTCTCGCTCTGAGAGTGAATGCATAGACCTTATCGCTCAGCTCCCACGGGCTCCCAATCGTGAAACCGTATCTTTTCAAATTTCTTTATATGTCTTTAAGTGTTTGTAATTGGTCTTGCTCCACCTTATCTTGACTCGCTGCTAACTTATATATTCCTGGAGGGAGGGAATACGATCTTCCACTGACAAGCTCCTTCTGTGTGACTCAGTAGAATCAAATCTACGGGTTCTAAGTCTTTCCCTGTTGTGGTCCAAAAGAATGGAACAGGTGCCAAGAGCCATCAGGGAATCACCATCCATTACCGTTTTCAAAAACAAAATCAAATCGAATCTTTTTCTGTCTCATATGGTTAATTAGGCCGCATCTCTGTTGTGTTTTTGTGTTTTTTAAATTAGATGTTTGTTTTTGTAATGTTGTCTTTAGTCTTTTTTTCAGTGTTTGCCTCGGTGTGGTAAAAACACACATAGTTGTTTGCTTTTGTATTTGTACTAGTTTGGTGTTTATTGCAGTGGGCCTTTTTGTCATGCGCCATGAATTAGGCCATTAGCTCATTTCTAGTTGTACAGCGGCTTTGATCTTTTATTAAAGGCGCTAGATATAAATACCTATATGATTATTTACTTAGTATCAAATTATAGACTGAATGGTAAATTAGCGAAAATGAAAATGTAAATTCAATGTCACATAACTTATCACAACTTGGTTGGCAGGGTCACGTCTTGAAACATCTGAGAATTCTCGTTCATATCTTTCTTGATATAGGACTATATTACTACGTAAACCATAAGTCGCTATTAAGTCTGCTGGAAAAGACCAGGTGATAAAGAAACTATCAGTGATTGAAAAATTATTTGAAATTGCAGAATAGCTTCAAAGTGACGATAACGTCTCGTAGGAATTCTCATAAGAATCCTTTTACAGCTGTAGAATTAACAGAAAAAGGAAGAACACGCAGTGTTGCCCAAGATAAGATTCTCCATTCAATTACTGTTGTAGTAAAGTGTCCATTTCGCGACAGTAATGACTACTAACTATCTAGATTCTGTCATTATTACGTTGCTTCTGGGTCTTATAATTTGCAGGGTATGTTAGGATACCATGTTATTGTAAGTACATGCAAAAATCTGATTTTTGATGATTTTTTCGATTTGCGGATTTAGAAATACTGATAGAGTCTTTAGATTTGGGCACACGTGTGGAGGAATAGACGCATCGTTTAAATAATAACAAACAAGATACGGAGTTTAAAAACATATGAACCATCCGAATATGTACTAAATTCTAGGATCATCTATCAGATTTAAAATTGACTCGGATATTTAAAACTACGGAGTTCTTGGCCCGCACAAGAGCACTTATAGTATAAGAAAGCCAAAGTAATAGAGAAGAAAAGAAGGGGCGTGAAAGGTATACAGCAAAAAGTAGAAGAGAAAAGAAAAACCGGAGAGAAGAAAAGAACGGGGCGCCAACAAGGAACAAGGAAGGTGGTGGAAAGAACAGAGAAGGAGAAATAAGGGCGTCAAAAGTAGAAGCATAAAAGGTTGAGAAAAAGTTTTAACATGTTTAAGGAATTAAAGGGGCGATTAAATAGCAAAAATAAATTGGAGCGTAAGGAAAAATAAAGGCCGTCAAAACCTGAAAAAAAAAACAGTTGTTAAAGGGGAATCATAAGAGGCTCCAAAAACAGACAAAGAAAAAAAAGGAAAAGGGTTGTAAAAATAGGAAGGGTCGCGAAAACAGCAACTGAACTGCAAGAAAGGGATATAGAAATAAAAGAGGTGTCCAAACAAAAAGAAGGAATGGGAAATCTAAAAAAAGAGGAATATAGAGATCAAAGGTTCGACAAAAATGTCAAGAAAGTGCTCCAATAAAGGAAAAATAAATCTTATTATTATTATTATTCTTATTAAGGACAAATTGAACAACCTCACATTGAACCTCAAACGATGAGGCTACGCAAATAGGCGAATGCACTGCATTCATTCATGTAACCACTAAATCTAAACGTCCGAACCGACACGTTCTCATCCTTTTCCGGCGTTTAAGTTGGGCGTCTGTTGATTTTAATAAAGCTAGTTGTTCGAAGTTGGAACTAACTACTCACGTGCTGGGGCGTTCCCAGACAAAACTGTCCATTTGCCGACACAAGTTCAAAAACATTTTTTCCGAACTCGCTACGCTCGCCGAAAAAAACCAATATAATGTTTTATGGCATAACAAGAAGTGCGAAGGCTCGCCATTTTCATTTCCACAGGGGGCGCCAAAAGTCATCCATAATATTGCCCCCCGGGGATAGTCCATCCTGGATACGCCCTGATGAGTAATTTCACATCTTTTTTTATCCAAAATCGGAGCACTTTAAAAATGGACCCCCTGTACCAACTGTATTGATCCTTTTGTATTGAATGTTGCGTTTTTAGCACTGTAACTGCAGACTTTAGGCTGCAAATCATACAACTATTCTTATGGTTAGACAAATACAGGTGGTATTCTTTTTTAACCAAGGATTGTCAATAAAATTGACCCTGTGTTAATCTTGTCCCTCTACCCTCTCTCCTTAAGGTACAATTTACAGCATTTCAAATGATGTTGTCAAGGGTTTCCTCCCTCCCAGTCTACAGATATAATCCCGTCAAACCTTTTTGGTACTCCCTGATGTGTTATAAAATAATCTACTATAGCTCTCGCGCTATAGACACATTATAGATGATGTGACATCAATGGTTACCGTCTACACAAGTTAGCACCTGGTCTTCTGACATGTGTTAGAGGTGCTATGAATATGCCATTCAGCTACAGCATTTAATCATAAGTGCGAAGCCAACAATAATAATGCGGGCTGATAGTGATGAAGCACGCAAAAGCATATGACTAGAGCCGTATTTCGGCGTGGGTTCCAAGATTTTTGGATCGGTAGTCAACAAAGTGGTCATTTGGGTCATATATTAAGGTCACAGGTTTTTAAATAAATAAATAAAAAAACAAAGCGAACAAAATAACTATATGCCATCATGTTGAGGCTTAGTTAAGACTTGAAAACAACTCAACAAAAAAAAAAATTGGCGACCTCTTGATGTATCTTCACGGTTTTAAGGGTCCGGAAAAATAGAATTGATTGTGGTGGTGCCAAGTTTACAAGGAGGGACCAGGAAAGCACTCAATATTGGGTGTAATGGGGAAACATCATTTGTGATACCATTGAGTTATACAGAGATTAATTAGAAAATTTCAGGTGACTGTGTGAATCTATTCGCACTGAGTGATAATCAAAGTTTCACAAATGTTGTCACTGGTTAGTGTATTCTTTTTTCTGGCCATGTTTATTGAAATGGACAAAGGAATGTCCCACAAAGATTTGGAAGAGTAGTACGGTTAATCTTCTCAATTTTCTGGTAACCTTAAGAATCAAAGGACACAACGGGTCAAAATCTGAAACATGACTAAAATAACAGTCTGTCCATCTAATTAGTGGCGTCAGGAATTACTTTAACTCTCTAACTGTAATTACAGTAATGGACTCTCCCTGTGACCCAAAGCTTGTAGGTCAAAGGTCTAAATAAATAAGTGAATGAATAGTACCGCTTATTCCTCGCCTTTTGTCAGTCCACTTGGACGAAAAGCCTCAAACAATATTTCCATCCTGGATTTAGGCTACACTTCCACGCTGTGCGCCTAGTGCGGCTTATTACACCTGTACGTTTAGATGACGAAGATCAAAGGGTCAAATATTAATTATGATTTCCACTTTCAAGTACCGTAACTATTTGTGGATCCGGTTGCCCGCCATTCATGTTTCCGTCTAATTAAGCTAACTAAACCTGACTCATATATGTGCCACAACACCTTCTTCAAAATTCAAAGTTAAATTACACTGTTTGTATACATATGTCGCGTGGACACAAGGTCAGAAATACTCTACAAACCAAAAATAAAAATGAGCCTGGTGCACAATGATCGAATTTATATAATAAAACAGATTTAATGATTTTATTCGGTTTGCGTTGGTTCAAGAATTTGGGTATGCCAAAAAACAATATTACATAGATAAAATTACACACAATTAGTTAAGATAGGATACTTAGAGTTTGCTCGTGTCCTGTGTTAAAAGCGTTGCAGTTCAACGATGATATGTCCTCCAGGCGAAGACTCCAAAATGCAGCAGCCGAATAAGTTCACATAAATACCATGGTATATTCCATGCGAACCTTCGGAGTCTTGAAGGTAATTTTGTCCAGCAGTTCAAGAGACGGGGTTGGTTTTCCCTCGACGAACGGTGTAATATTCGTAATACAATCCTCATATTGGACCACAAACTGGAATCCTTTTTTATTCCAAAATTGAAGCTCACGGTTTAAAAGTCGACAGCAAACAGTTCAATTAGCTTTCAAGCTCCGGCTGGTGGTCTCCACAAGACATTATAAATCTGGGCACTATGCAAGAACACATCACCATTATTGTACAGCCTGTTCTAAAAAAATGGTACAATCAAAACCCGATTTTATTTTCAATGTTATATCTCAACATAAGTAAGTCGTGTGTGTATCACATTAAGAGAAAGACCGGCTTCCAGGATTTTTTTGTTCATCTCATTTGCTTGTTTCAATCGAGAGATAACCTCTGTGTTTACTGCGGAACACAAAAATCGGGTTGGTGTTTATGCCACTTTCTGGTTTGAGATGAAAACGTGAACGAATTTTGTTAAAACATAAGTATTCACAATTGAGCAGATATGAAAAATCTTTAAGAAACTCTAAAAGTGTTACGTAATGGTGTAAGTTATGATCAGTAAGTTCTGGCTTTAAAGATAAAGTGAATAACTTGACACACTGTTTGTTAGAAGAGAATAATGAGCGACAGCCGGGCTACAGAAACCTGGCTGGAGGAGAGTTTTATGCGTCTTGAAGTATCATGAAACGCCAAAGTTCTTACCAACACTTTGATACTTTGCTTCCAAATTCAATTGTATTGAATTCAAAAGTAGTAAATCCACAAAGATAGTGCAATATTTTAAAAACCATTCTTTGGATTTGGAGTGTGGCTTTTGGTTTTTGCAATTACATTACTTTCTGGCATGATTTAACAGTACCAATTTTTCAATTAATTTAAGAGTTCCATTTCAGTGACGTGCAATAAATATTTGTTTGTGTATTATTATGAAAAGAAGATATTTTAAGTGAACTGAGTATGTGCCTATTAAAAACTTTGGATCTTTTGTTTACCCCACCCTTTAATCTGTGTTTTGTTTCTTGGCAAGTTCAATCTTGTTGTTTGAGCTTCAAGACAGCGTAGCATAACTGGGCGAAGCCAACTATGCCATACATAAAAGTGGCCACAAAATCGATTTGGTATATCGCTCAAATTGATTATATCTCGCTGGATGACAAGAGCCAAATAAGATGACGATGAAACAAACACCATGGAAAGCCTGGTCTTTGTTTTCTTTAATATTGGCATAGTAAGAATGACTTTATTTTGAAATTTCATATTTAACCAATTTTGTTTCTGATTGTACCATATTTTGAGACGGCTGTAGATTAAACTGCTATAACTATAGTGTATAGCTTCCTGGTTACAACTGCTGGCCTCAGTCCCTCCAGTGACAGGTATTATAACCACTCACAGCCAGATTCCCTTTCAACATAATCATTCGTCATCATCATCATAAACATAACCTAGCACTGTCACATCAGATTTACCAAAATCATCATCGGAATTGCATCATTTCACATTTATAACATCATAGGGTGGCATCCCCAGATATGTTTTCTGAACAATAAACAGTTACTCAGTTTCTAATTCATCTTTGGGAATTCACCTTTCCGCTATTGTGCAATCTATCCTAGTTGTAAAGAACAGGTGTGAGCTCAATATACGCACTTGGGAATCCCCTGCTCTCCTTGTTTATCTAAACAAATTACCTTTTTCCCGGGTGAAATCTTTATTCAAATAAAATTGAGAAAATAATATTCATATTTTTTATCACAAATGGAGGCTATATAATACCCTTAACATAAATCACAGCTTTATTTACAAGTGATATTATCTTTATACTTACGTCACTGTCGAAACCTTTACTCACAGGTCACATTGTACAGGTCTATTTCCGAATGGGTAATGTAGACGAGGACGGTCACTAGCAGTGTAAACAATCACTCTTCAAAACCCCCCAAAAAAAAAAAAAAAAGGGCTGTTCGCAGTACCTAAATATAAATTTTTACAGAACACACGTTAGCAAGCATGACCAATTCTGTACGTTTTCAGATAATGTGCTACTTCCCTCCCAGAAATGTGATGTTACGGTTTGACTTAAGTATAAGAATCTAAAGGAGTCAATTTAACATGCAGTTAATTTTACCAGCTTTAAAAGCGAAGTTATGAATTACACAACGACAAAAATAGGAAGGCGATAATAGACAAGAAAGGCAGATCATGGGCTAAAACCTACATTGTTCAAGAGAACTCCCTAATTAAATCGTTGACATAAAAATCCTAATTACATCACATATTGGTAATACACTATCAAACATACTAGGAAACGCCTAACGTTGCACTTCCTCTTCATTAAATCGTGCTCAAAAGAAACGCTAGCTTTTTTATCAAATTCCCATAAAGATCACTATTATTATGTAATATAAACATACTTTGTCTTGTCAAAATAGATCTGGTGAATCCTATATAACATAACATCATGCAACTTGTAAACAACCGGTTTTCATTTATGGGATTTCGTTGAAAATATAATACAGGAATTATATTATCTGAAACTAGGATTTAATAACAGAGAAAGAGGAGGAAACCCAAAATAACCGTTTTTTAATGATTTTCCTCATATGATTTATATCTCGAATAGTATATATATAATAGATTGATGTAAAATTGCACCCTAGGCAATTAGAAAAATCCAAGATGGCTGCCGTTTGCCATAAAACCACTAAAATATTGCCTTTGCACAGATGGAGCAACTCAAAATGCATTTTTGTAAGCTGTTACCTAAACCCGAGAGCGACAACGATGTGATGTTTTCGGTGTGCGCTTACGGCTGGTTGAGGCAACCCAGCGGTTGTGTATTCGCTACTGGACCATATGGGTTAGGGGCGTTTAGATGAACAAGCGGTTATGTCTTCCGGAGCCTTCAAGATGCTTGAGGTTACCATTTAGTGCCATGACCGGGCACCCAGGTTTCTCGACGTCCGCAGCCAAGGCCAGGTCGGGGAGAAACACTGGGCACCGTCGTGAAAGACAGAGTCTGATTCTTAGCATGGGGGATGGACACGCCCTCCTTCGACCACCGCAGGCGAGCCTCGGTCACGGGACAAGGGATGATTCGGAACCCATCGCCCGGAAGCGACTTGCCACCAGAAAGGCCGTCCTCCTAGTCCAGGAGACTGGACCCCTCCAGTGAGTTCGAATTCCTCTAAGAAAAAAAAAAAAAAACCTGGCGCACTAGCGCAGATCCCCACTCCGAACGGGAACGAACCGGGGGACGAACCGAAAAAAATGCCCTTCGGCAGATTCATGAGGATGGGGGCGATTAGAGACTACTGTGATGTCTCTGAAGCCCCGAGGAGCGCCCCCATCCGCGGTGCGGTAGCACTTGACTGTTTGGCCGCCAAACTCTCAAGGGAAATTTCCGTTAAGAAAATCCCCGATCTGCCTACAGACACAGACAGCAGATCAATCTCTCGATGGGCGCACCATCTATAGGACCCAGCCAGGTTCGAGAATCATAACTTCTTAGTTGACTTATCCTTGCCTAAGCAAAAACGAGCGTCTTTTTGTGGCAACCTGTTCAGAAAGTACGCCTGAGTGTATGTTGGCGGCAATGCGCCAGACAGTCAAGTTGAGCGCGCGGATGGTACGCTCCAGGACGGACGCATCGGCGGGAGGATCGCTACTAGCAGGCACTAGTCCCCCACTAGCATTTCTAGAAGCGTGGGAACACACAGCTGAGCGGCACAGGGGCATCAACAGAACCAGGCAATGTTCGGACCGAGCTACCTCTCGAGGGACTATCTCAGAATCATCGCAATGGGAGGGGGAGGGATACATAGGCACTGATCCAACATGGATCCTGACCCACAGCTCTGGGATATGACTTCATGAATAGTAAGCCGGAAGTGGTGCTTCCCAAGGAGGCGAATAGGTCCACGTGGGGTCGCTGTAGCCTCTGAAAAATTGCCCGGCAGGAGGGTGCATTCACTGACGACCCCTACCTTCGTTGGCCTGCATGTGTGACCTTTCGGGAGAGGACGTCTGCTCGGACGTTCTCACCCCTGGTACATGTGATGCTATTATTTAGGGCAATTCCGTTGCCTGCACCACTCTAGGACGCATGATACCTCCTGCAGAGTATGTGGTTCATGCTCCCCCCCCGAGGTAGGCCACTACCGTCCTGTGTCACATCGGACCAGGATCACCTTTCCCCTGGTTAAGGGCGATCAGTGCTACAGTGCCGGGAAGATTGCCCACAGCTCGAGCACATTGATATGATGCCGAGATTGCATGGGCGACCAACGCCCCGACACTTTGTGGGACATAAGGGGGCCCAACACCGACGCATCTGTCGGCAGCGGCACGGAGGGTGTTACGTTTCCTGAAGGAGGATCCAACCTCCAACTTGCGTGGATGTGTCACACCAACTGAGATGGAAACCAGCTTCAGGGGCACTGGAATCCGGAAGTACCTGAGCATGTGGATTCCCCATACGTAGTCTGCAGTAGGTAACCATCCCAATGAGGCTGGCCAGAAGTCCCAGAAGCAGAAGCCATAGCCTGGCTGGCTGCTCTCCAAGATTGCTCAGGCACACGCCATGACCGAGGCTACTCGGTTCTGCAGAGGGCCTAACCTTTGCCAACAGAACATCCAGTCTCGCTCCAGAGAAACTGGGGGCTCTGGGAGAGTGAGCGGATTGACTTGTCGAGGTGGATGAAATCCGAGTGACTTTATCAGGTATAGGACCTCCTCTATAAAGGACTGGAAGCCTCTGCGGGGAGGGTGCCACCAGTAGCCAGTCGTATAAGTAGGCGAAGATGACTCCGCTACCACCTTCATGACCCTGGTGAAGGTCCGTGGAGCAGTCGACAGGCCGAAGGGCAGGAACCGGAAATGGTAAGCCACTCACCTCCGAAGTTTGTGTTGCTACACTCTTTATCAAGGGATATTTCAGGGCAGTCATGATGACATTCAAACATGGCAGGGGGCATCTTGATTGATATCAATGAACCCATACAAAACGCACCTGGATATCATGCAGACTTGCTGGCTGCCCACGGTCTGAGTGGGTGTGACACCGTAGCACCACTATACGGCATTGGAAGGCTGGAGCCTTGAAAGTGTTACGAGGTAAACAGTGTACATTAACCTGCCTGGGTGTTACTTCGATAGTCTCAAGGTGATGGCCTGAGGAAGTCAACATCCATCATTATGGCATGCTATGGGCAATCTGAAGTCGGTGTCTGTGGAAGCAAAGACAGAACGGAAGGAATCTAAGTAGATCGAAGTCGGCTTCTGCACCTAAAATATGTTCTTGACACCCACTAATGAAGCCTTCAAGGAAAATGTAGCCCGTGCACATTTTAAGGTAGGCTATCGGGAGGGGATTATCTGAAATATGATCCATCTGAACGGTCCCAGCTCAGCATGGCTGGAAACGAAGACGGACAGTCTCTGGTGCCAGTCGCAGTGCCCAATGATGGCACTTAGCTCCTATTGAATTATTGAAGTTGAGGTAAGTGCTCATGTGGAGGTAAGGGCTCATGTGGAGGTGAGGCACCATTGATCAAGGGTGGCTGTGTTCTGCAAATATGACTTCCATCTTCTGTTCATGACCATGGAGGAGCGGAATGTCGAAATGAGAAAAAAAAAAACAGGTAAAACCAAGCGGAAAAGAAAACGGACACGAATGAGAAACTATTAAGGGACCAATAATGTCAAGTATTAGTGTGCATTGATCGGTTGGCGTTATTAAAGTTGACAAACTAGAGTAGCACAGAGGTGTAGAAGTAAAACCATTGTCCGGCGTAACTCATAGTCCGGGAACAATGTGAACAATAAAGCAATCGATTCAGTTGAAATCTTTACGCAACAATTAGTTTCGCGCTTATTCCGTTATCTCTATGGAGCCCCGGACTATGGCTCACAACCGGACTCTATCTGCTTTCACACACCTTTGAAAGAAATTAATCATTTTGAATTTTTCTGGAGGTAAACAGACATAACTTACTTATGGAATCAAAAACACACATAATTAAAGTGATAGTTTTAAAATATTTTTAAAATCCGTAACAAATATATGAGTTTGTATTTTTTGGTATTAATTTTGTATCATAATTGCAAAACATATTAATTTTACTTAAATATACATATGGAATTAATAAAATTTAAAAAATGTAGAATTACAAATGCAACAGATATCACCACAACTTCTAGAGGTTAAATGGCTAACTGTTAAGTTAAACAAATTTCAGAAGTTCTTGGCTTAATCAATGCTTTACCCTTCCCAAAGCACCATGATCCTCTGTATGCTGAGTTCATTGACATCACAAACTGATGATGTGCGCATTGACAGCAGTTCCATTTCAAACAGTTTCCTCTGATCATGCAACGATTCTTGTAGATGCGGCATATGACCATTTTGGAGCACATATCCCATTTTCAGGTCAATGACACTTGCTGTGAAACATCATTGTTGCAAAAATATTATGTCCCCTCTATTTGCATATTTATGACGCTTTATAGCCCATGGGTAAAAAAATTATATTCTGTAAGAAGAGGTTTTTTCACTATTTGGGTAATGTGTGTGTGTTTATACATTCGGTAAAGGGGTTGACACACAAAATATAGATTGGTTTTCGTTGTTGATTAAAGGCTGCATTTGTGATTCCAGCACTTCTGTTTTATTCATTGTTCACTAGTATCCTTGAAAAAGCTTATTCGCAAACGTGTTAGTGATCCCCATTGCGTTTGTAGAGCAAAATGCTTGTTTCCCAGTCCCATAGGCCACAATGTATAATTTCTGTCCATATGCAAATTTGACATACGACAAAATTTGCATGTAAGATTAGGTACACATTGGATTATTCACAACATCTTTTAGTTGATTGACATTGCCAGTTTTGTGCTATGAGACAAATTGCTGTTTCTCACGTTCCCATAGGCCACTATGATCATTTCTGTCCGTTGCAAATGTCTTACAGTAGACCAAAGTTGCAGGTTGAGATAGGTACAATGGATTACTATGTCAAACTTTTTTAGGTACGTCGGTGCATCCACCCCCTCCATACCCTTCCTCTATCATACCCCCCCTTCCTGGCCACAATCCCCCCTCCCAAAGTTACCCCACTATCTTATCTACCGCCCCCACCCCCAACCTCTCAATTCTAACACTGGCCGGGGGATGAGGTTGTGGATCACGGAATGATCCTTTAAGTTTTAAATATCTTTTTTAACCACTTAAGTGCCTTTAAGGTGTTTTCATTCGTTGGTACCTAACGGGGTCAGGGACCCTTCCCGCAACCACTTTTTCTAAGAGAAAGTTTAACGAAACTCATACCACCTTTGAGGAGTGATTGGGAGTGAGTGAGTGAGTGCAGTGAGTGAGTGAGTGAGTGAGGGAGTGAGTGGAAACACAGTGGGAAATTTCACCTTCCTCATACCGTCTAATTATTCCATGTTGTAGTGTCCATATTTAGAAAAAAATCTGCTTGTTTTCATCCAAACTTATTTATGCTTGTTAGCCAACTGTTTACAGGTCTCTCCATACATGATCTACATTCAAGTTCAGACATACAAGGAAAACCACATGCATCATGAATGGCTATAGGCTAGGTAATGAGCATTACATATTAGCCTGTACATTATGAGGCATTAGAGCATATCACACTGGATGATCCTATGTATCACTCATCCTCTATCGGCAATACTGATTTACTGATATCACTTCAGTGCGTACTGCACCTGCCTTCTGTATCTCTTTTAGGCCAAGACAGCAATGTTATGTTTCCCGTAACATTTTTGCAAATCATAAGAGCAATATTTAATTTTTCATTAGTCTAATTTGCAATAACAGCCATTTCACCAACTTTAGCGTGCTCTAATACCTACAATACTGTGTCAAAACACCACCCTACATTTAGAAATGATTTTGCAACTGTTCTTGTTAAAATCTACTAAATTCTCATCACAGATATGATCACAATAGAAACCTGATATATTTTCTTTAAAATACCAAAAATAATTAACTTTTTTCGGGATTTCAGCATCTCAAAACGCAGCCAGAAAATCATAACGCAGGTGGTTACGGGAAACACATAACATGAACTTTCACACGTCTTAACCCTGGTGCTCTGTACCATGTGTCAAAAAAAAATGCAAACACTTGGTGCAAGTGCCATAAGTTTTGAAACAAAAGCATGTGATTTTCTTATTCGTGTGTTGTAAGGTACGATGTGACTGTTAGCTAATATCCTGAAAAGTTCATAAGATAGAGTCAATAGTTATAAAGATATGACCCCAGAAATCAAGTAACGGGCAGGACCCAATTAACCACATTGAGACGCTATAACTACAATACGGCACTGTACATTTTGCGCCCAGAACCACCAATATGAAACTATAGGTCCAAAACCACCATTTGCCTTTTCTAAAAGACAGGTACTTGCAAAAGGAGATATTAAACATATGAATGTTTTCATTGGTAATCACAGATAAAAAAAAACATGAATCTGAACAGCACTTAAAGATCGAATAGGAATGTATGATCAACAACTCTTCGTATTGTCCAATAAGACGACGGGATTGAGCTTCATTAATCATAATTTTGTGACGGCGCACAAAGAGGTAGCTTAACCCAAATTTAATGCCCAGAATGAACTTACTGATATTGTTATTGAGTTTGTGTTGACAACAAGGTTTTACTTTCATAAAGTTGAGAATGTAGCATTATGCAATAACAATAAACATGTAACAACCCGATAACAATATCTGTAACAGCAAATTGCAGCCAACGCATTTATCATTGTATGTAACTGGAGTTTGTGTCTATGACTTAGTCATGTTTTATATTCATCTTGAAAACATCTTTTCACAATAATATAAGTTTATTCATTATCAGACTAATAATAATTATGTAATGCAGTCATTTGACCCAGTAGAAGTTGTTATGCAAGAAATTGGGAGGTATTGAACATGTTGAAACATACTTTTGCTACGGGAGGGCGCTAGAAATGACTATGATTTCTAGCCTTCATCATCTCTTACAGGCAAATATGAAGCTAGAGTGAAGTTCAAGTATTTAATCAGCATAACATATCGTACATGACAGAAATGTATAATACAGTATAATAAATGACAGTAATAATACAAGAAGTATCCAATCGTAAACGTATTAGATAACAGGTGGGGATAGATAGGCTAGGGACCAGTCATGGACAACCCGATAGGGCTTATGTATTGCTGGCCCTGTAATCCATAAAGTAAAATATACTCCAATATACAATAATTAC
>JAMKCH010041149.1:0-57374 GCA_023653785.1 Ophioderma brevispina | reverse complement strand
TAATAGGTTAGCACGATTTGTAGTGCTTTAAGCCTAGATTTAATTGTGTCTGCCCAAGCATTACTCTTTCGCTTTTATCACTCCATTTTTAAGGCTAGCCTATGGACCATTAACTTAAATAAAAGTCACCACCATGCTCACAATCAATGTCGTCAGCCTAAGGCGATCATCCCTTCAATGATCTGCTAGTTGAAACAACATCCGAACTGATTAAAAATTTCTGGCAATAACCAGTATCCAGATTGTAGGCCTATTCCAAATAGTTTGCCAAAATTGCCTTCACCTTCATCAAAAATACTCTTAACAAGGTGATCCTAACCAAGTCTTCCGCCCTCATGTTGGTTCGGGGATTTGGTTAGTTTGGGATGGGGTTTTGGAGTATTTGGGGTAGTTGTATGGATGATCAGTTCTTGTGTGCAAGTTTTGTTTGATTTTTTGCTCTTTTTTTAAGCACGAGTGTTTTTACAGATTTTGTTTTTCAAATAGGCTTGGTTTTACATAAGGTCAATTAGAGCTCATAGAATATAATAAACCCCATGTCTTGTGCCTTAGTTCTTATGGCAAAAAGTTTTGTGCTTCTAATACGATTGCAGAAGAATATTGTTAAAGGTCACATAGGGGTCCAGAAGATTCATCGTGTGCACTACCTCCAAAAGTCCCTGAACCATGGTTGTTTACAGTTAGGGTTGTCCAAAGCATTTGATTTGTAAAGTGTTTTTTATAGATTTGACAAATGGGGTCAAAGGTCATGCAGAGTTAATTAGATGTCAATTGACTTATAGTGCACAGGCCTTGGGCCAGTGGTTCGTTTTAGCAAGTTTGGTAGCTATACCAACTTTATTTGGAGAAATGGTATCAAATTGTTTCCAAAAAATGGGGTCAAAGGTCAGGTAGGGGCATTGAGGTCAATCTGTTTTACTCCATGATCCCCCGTCCCGTTTTTTTTAAGGTTTTGTGTTCACAGCATCAATTGCAGAAAATATACATATTGGTCCTGTCCATGAAACAGTCCTCAAAGTGTGACATGATGTTAGATGTCAAAATACATACTTAGATAAATTCTTGCATTCCAAGTGTTCTTACACTCTTTGTCAAACATAATCGACGTTCATTTGACAGAAACTTACAGCAAATGCCATATTTGAAGAAAGTCATATTTACTCCCATAGTGTGGGGGAAATCAACATGTAACACTGGACAAAAAAAAAGGACCGGCGTCCACTTGTTACATGTTGATTGATGCATGCTAATTAGTGATTGTATCATACATAAAATTATCAGAATTGTTTTTGTAGATTGGAAAATGTTGGCTTTTTGCAACATTATCATTTAGTGACTGTAAGTCTTTCATTTTCCATGAAATAATACCGTTTTACTTGAATGGCAGTTCAACGTGTACTTCCGGCACCACTTATTCAAAGTGCCAAACTCACAAAAGACAGGAGTTGAAAAGGTGACCCTTTTTTTGGTTTTAAAATATGTTAGCCAAGTTTCTTTTCTCACATGTATGGAAAATGCCTAACTTGCTTAACAGTGAAAATACAGACAAAACTGCATTAAAATGATCAACGTGTCACATCGGCCACCACAGTAACTCTTGATCCATTTTGTGCTAACTCTGAAATATGACAAAATTTATTGGCTCTAAATGCTGTTAGATTTGTACCTGCATTCATATCTTATCATTATAAATTGATATAGGGGTCATTTGGACAAAAATAGGAATGCACAACACGCTTGTCAATATTGTAACAAAACCTTTAAAGTCGGACACCAAATGTTACAAACGTTAATTCTTGCACTTTATAGAAATAATAAGTGAAATAACGAAGAAATATTTTTAGTCGTGATCTTTTTCATATGTTTTTTACTTATATTTCTGCCCACCTATACATCCAAGGAAGGGAACAACCATTTTCCTTGCATTTACACTTATTTCTGGATTGTTCACTTTCTATGTTCCAACCAAATGTCCCTATCTTTAACCCCGTGACACCATCGTATTCGGTGGAAAATTAACGAAAATGTTATAAATAATTTGCACCAAGTTGGTTAGCATATGAAAGCCTTTGATTTAGTCCACAAGGTGAACTCATTATCATTATAAAAACTGTTTTGGTCTAATTAAGATAAACAATTTTGTGATCACACATATCAAATGTGATTGAGGACATTTTTCATGGAAGACCCCTATAGGTTTTTATTTGTTTAAAGTATGTGATTTTAATCAAATGGATCAAGGTCATTTGAGGTCAAAAGAGCACATGGGTCACTAGAAGTCAATGTCAAGTGGGTCACTAATGTCAATCTGTGCATAGGACCCGTATAGTCCCTGGGAACCAGTTTTTTTCTGTTAATTTGTAGCATTTGGTTTGCGTTGTTTTAAATAGATTTTTCAAAATACATTGCAGTCTTGGACTGCGAGTGTCGTCTGCCTTCATGATTTGTTATGATGGGGCCAAAGGTCACATGAGGTCATTAAGGCCACCAAGGTCACCCGAGGTCACCTGAGGTCATTAAGTTCACATGCGGTCACCATGGTCCCATGAGCTCACCAAGGCCACCAAGGTCCATGAGGTCACCAAGGGTCCATGAGGTCACCAAGGTCCATAGGGCACCAAGTTCACATGAGGTCAGCATGGTCACATGATGTCACCAAAGGGTTGAATTGAGGCACCACCTTCAACATGAGTCCCAAGGTCACTATGTCAACAAGGTCACATTAGGTCACCCAGCTCACCGAGGTCACCAAGGGCACTAGGGTCACATGAGGGTCATGAGGTCACATGAGGTCACCAATGTCCACTTAGGTCCACCCAGGTCACCCGAGGTCACACAAGGTCACTAGGGTCACATGAGGTAGGTCACATGAGGTCATTGAGTCACAATGAGGTCACCAAGATACCATAAGGGTCACTCCATGTCCACTGTCACACCCGGTCACATGAGTTCCACTGTCACCCAGGTCACATGAGGTCACCTATGTCACCTGCGGGCATCAAGGTCACCAAGGATGCATGAGGTCACCCCACCCCACCCATCCCACCCATCCCGAGTATACAACCCTTCCCCTCCTCCCCCAATCACCCTGATACACCCCTTCCCCCGATACCACACCTTCCCCTCCCCAACACAAGCCCCTCCCCGATCACCCCCCCACGCACCAACCCTTCCCCCTACCCAATCAATCCCACCTCCCCAACAACCCTGGCCCCTCCCCAACACCCCACCCACACCCCACCACACCAACCCCCCCCCTCCCCAACAACTCCCCCTCCCTCCCCAAAATCCACCCCCTCCCCAACATCCCAACCCTCCTCCCCAACTCCACCCACCCTCCCCACAAGTCCCCACCCCTCCCCAACCCCCACCCCTTTCCTCAACACCCTAACACCCTTCCCCCACACCCCCTCCCCAACACCACCCCCCTCCCCACCCCCCACCTCCCCAACCCCCCCGTCCCCAACAACACCCCCCATCCCCACACCCGCAATCCCACCCACCCTTCCCCAACACCCCCTCCCCACCCACCTCCCTCCCCCTCCCCACCCCCCCCACCCCCGGCCCGCTTAACATTGACCACAATACACTCACAGATACACAGAATCAATAAAAATAACATAAATGAGGCCCCCCCCCCTTAGCACACACCCTAATGGAACATGGCCTTGGTGATTGAACGATTACCCAATCATTGCCTCTAGTCGGACAACTCCTTAATTGTGAATGACCCGTTGACCCCTTCTTGTGAGCATGCCGATGTATTTTATGGAATGTTTGTTATCGGCCTGGGTTTGCCCGTTTGCAGATTAATTGCATCATTTATACTCGAAAATTTAACAATTTTACGTCGGATCATTGTGGCAATTACCACAAGCATGGTTAAACTAGGTCCCTCACTCTAAAAGGTAAACTATTACATATTTCTATGCTCGTTTTTTGAAACGTTTTTGTGCAAATTTTGCCCTTCAAATTCTTCCAAAGTGCATCTTTCATTACTTTTCACTAAAATTAACCCTCAGAGACCAATAAAAGATTTATATTTTAGTGTAAAATGATGATAATATTAAGCAGTAGTTATTTTAAGTGACGAAAAACGGCGATATTTCACCACCCACCTATCACCACACGCATTCGATGTTTATACAGCCGTACAACGTGCTGTCACGTGGTGTGCGCAACCTCGCCGTGTGCGGACCTGCTGGCTGACCTGGGCCGAGCCTCGGCAGGCCTTTGCCTTGCGCTACCGTGCAGTTCACACACTACAAATGCTATATTCAACTTCATAAATGAAGCTCATTTTCAGCAAAATCCGATATCGTACCTCGACAAAATCCGTACGCTCAATGTCAAAAGCTCACCACACAAACCCAGAGGTAGGCCTACCTAAACAATTGGGTCCACGAACCCGTGAACTCTTTACAGCATAATCCGATAATTTAATCCGTTTTTTGTTGACTTCCCAAATTCCAACCAGAAACAAGATTCAACAGTATCTGAGCTTGCGGTATATACATCACCGCCGATCCCCGTAACCAATTTTCACTTCGGTTCATCACACTCAGTTTTGGGACGCTTCAGCGGTTACGAATATGGCCAAATCCGCGACAGCAAAGGCACATAACAACGGCTCCATAATGGGCATGGGCACACAGCAACCAGCTCTGCTTTGTCCGATGACGTATGGATGGCATAGCATTGTGGCAGAATGGCATTGGATGGTCAGAACAAACAAGTTTGGTGCAATCAACCATGGCGGTGCCCTGTGGTGTCACAAATTTGCTAAGTCAGTTTTGCCAGTAAATCGAACCAAAGTTAAAAAAGTTGGTTGCTCCGGACATTCTCCGGGGAACTAAAACAACCCAATTTATCCGAACGTGAGAGCTCTCCCGTACATCGCATTAGCCGAAATAGTCAGTATAAAGGCGAACAAAGGGTAACTTTTTGGCATCATGGAAAACAATTTCGGCCGGACCGACCTCCAAGCAGACAGCCCTAAATTAATATTCTTCCATCCTCTTTGAGGCGAAGACTAAAAATTGCGTATAACACTATCCACCATCAGTAATTTTTAAGCCTTGTGGATAGGCAACAGCCCCAAATTGACAGATGGCGACCACAAATGTGAAAGGTAACTAGCGATCACAGCTGCGATGTGCAACATTTATTTTTTTATCACACCGTTGACATAAAGTGATTAATATCACATTACTCCATATTTGGCCAGAACGTGTATACATTTACAGCTGGGCCTATCCCTGCGAATTTAACAAATTTCTTTGCCTTGGCACCGGCATGGCACACGTGTGGATTTCTTGTTTGTGTGGAATTGTCATGACGCTACGTTTAGGCCGATCCAGTGGTGAATAATTTTTTTTGGTGGGGCAGCCTTACTTGGTAACTTTGCCACTAATTGTTTACCCAGACTATAGAATAATAGGCTATTCTATGTCCCAAGTAAAACTATGTAGAGTAGGGCTATGCCTATTCAGTCTAGGGCTAGGCCACTAGGGCTATGCCTGTCTAGTCTAGGGCTAGGCCTAGCTGATTCTGGACGAGACAATCGTAGCCACGCTCTAATCTTTCAAACTGATCAAGGTCCTATCTATTAGCCGAACATTGGTTTTCATTAAACAAAAACAATATGTACGTAATCGTAGCCAAAACTACACACACTGTAACCCGGGCTAGAATTTTGGCGAGAATCCGAGAATCTATTCTCGCGAAGATTCTCGTAAACTGATTTTACGTGAATCAATGTTGATTCTCGTATTAGAAAATAACATTAGGAGCGAATCAGAATTAGCTCGTAGCAAATTTTTGCTGTTGGGAATCAAGACTGATTCTCGC
This sequence comes from Ophioderma brevispina, assembly GCA_023653785.1. Classification (NCBI taxonomy): domain Eukaryota; kingdom Metazoa; phylum Echinodermata; class Ophiuroidea; order Amphilepidida; family Ophiodermatidae; genus Ophioderma; species Ophioderma brevispina. Next base: position 51,524 of record JAMKCH010041149.1, on the reverse strand, counting down.
ACAATTAGTGACGAAATTCTCTTAAGCAGCTTCATTTTCTAGCTAGGCATGGTACTGTTTATAGTCTCGCGATAGCCACTAGCAAAAAAGGCTAGGCAAGCCAATAAATAATCCCTGCTGACCCCTCAGTCGGCTCATGTAGAACCATGCCATACAAGATGCTATTGGTGAATGTAAACAATTCCCCGTCCATGCTCTGACCTGTGTATGACCTGATTGACATTTGATATCCAGGATAAATCGCCTCCCGAGTATGTCTATATATAAAAGCTTTCCTAGCTGACTAGTTGACATGAACCTTGACCAACCCTGCTAGGTAGTGAAACTTCTATTTACACAACAACTCATGACACTAACAACACCTAAATTTTGTAAAATTTAAGTCAACAAAAAACGACATGTTCCAGCATGTCCAGTAAACATAAAATGTGACATTTGTAGTCTGGTACTTGGTAGTCCTCACCCCCGTCACGAGTTATCAGTTGAATCAGCTACTGCCAGTTTAGCCTACTTATATAATTGGCAAAATTTGGCAAGCATGGAAGGGCTTGATGAAATTCGCCTTACAATCTGCACTGTGCTGCTATGAGCAAAAAGTGATAATGATTGCACTGACTGTGAAAGCATGACCAGGTTTGCCGAATTAACAGCTACGTCACACAAACTCCGTTTCCATCCCGCGTCCATGTTCCACTCATCATGATCAGACTTGGCCATGATTGGGTTTGTCATATATGACTACAAATGCTGTTGCACTTGTGAAGTTTGTTATATTATTTCACACATTTCCTGGCTATACGCTGCATACTTTTCATGATGTTTATACCACTGTGTCATTATCCTTGACTTTGTTTCCTACAATAAATTATCTGAAACGAAAAAGCTAAACAAATCGTAAGTTTGGAACGGAAAAAAATTATTTTATATTTGATTGAAAAAAACATAATATAATTTTTTTTATTGTTTTTATGTGTTTTTGTGGTTTTATATTTTTATAATTACGATATAGGCCTGGTTGTAGATCAATACCGTCCGTAATTCGGATTTTCAGTATTTCATCATCTCGCATATTTAGCTTTTCCTTTTTTCAAGATCAAGCCTGCAATTTCCCCCGATTTTCCCTTGATTTTTTTTCTCTAAAACTCTTTTACCACCTCACTGTTGGGCCAAGAGCTATACAAATGCTTCAATTATGTGTCTGTTTGCGAGTTGTAAACCTACTGTGCATGTACATCGTAAACACGATGTATCGTCCTCCCACTTTTTTTTGCACGTAGTTTCTCAGGCCCCGAATGAGCATCCGCCATCTTGAGCCGCCATGTTTTTCTAGTTGCGAGGAGGGGGCCAGGGACTCAGGCCTACATTAAGACTGGCATCAGCCATTTTGTTTTCAAAATGCCGCCAATTACCATGTTTAATTGTACATTTCAGCATTATTTTAGTGGTGATTTTCATGCAAAGCCCCAGTATTGACTATTTTGTTGTAAATCAAATTTTAATTATGGTGGCAGTCTCCATTTAACTAGTCAAGATGTATATAGAGATGTTTTCGATTTGGTAAGAGTAAAAAGTAATTCTTTCTTTCAATTTCAAATCATCTTGGTATAATGTATTTCAAATTGCAGCCATTATGACTTTGTTACCCCTATCTTACCCAAGATTTTTTTCGCCACCGCTAGCTTATGATTTGATACCATGGGTAGCTATGGTCCTCTCTTTTCGCCTTGATACCAAAATAAGTATGAACAACCTAGTATGACATCACAATGAGGTAGTAATCACTATGCAATCTGCCAAATTGTAATATTCCACAAAAATAGGCAAAATCCATTTGGCAAAATGGGAATTTTCATGCGGTTTTAGTTAAAGGTGGCAATTGACTGTTTTACTATGAACCATAAAGTTGTAGAGCTATAATAAGAATATAGAATACTGCTCCATAAAAGTGTACATAATTTATCCTGGGTGGAACCCCCACTCATTGACTTGACGCATAACACTTTAACCCCGGTGAACGTGATACCTTTACAAAAAATCGCTAAAATTACCAAAAAGAATGAAGAAAACATGGAAGCATTTTGCGATAAGCTTGGTAAGACGATGGATAAAACAAGATAACAAAAACCCTGCCACAATGTAATAGAAACAACCCATAATCCACACCATGTAGAGGTCTCTTTTGGTATAAGGAATTAAAGCTTTCTGTAGGGTAGTCAAGGAAGGGGGGGTTGGGGGTTGTGGTATTAGAGTTGGATGTGGAGTACTCTATTTGGTATGAGATCCTTAAACACTGCCACTGTGTAGTTTTTAATTGGTATGATTCCACAAATATTATATTCAAGAACAAGCTCACTATTATAATTACTTTGACGAGTCTATATCAAACATTACCAGAAGGCAGAATGTGCCCACCAAAATAGCAAAGTGGCATATTTAAAACTTCTTTTTAAAGTGCCACTTTGGTGTTGTTTAATTGGTGAGCACCACAAATATGGATCTATCATGAGCAAGCTCACAGTCAATCCACTTCGTGTTTATTCTTGTTACACAATCATGACACCTGTTTAAGGTTCTAATCGGTGGTTGTCATCCCGCAGTACCACAATTTGGCATTGAATCTTGGTCTTATGTCCATAAATTCAACCATGTAGTAGGGTCACGGCAACTCTGGATTTGATATGTCTTTGTACCTAATCATCGCCCATAGTGGTACGCATGGGTAGAGGGCTGGTATCGGTTGTGTTTTCTTTGTCGACATGTTGGTAAGTCATAAAATCGATGACGACAATTGTCGACAATCAATTTTTGAATGCCAATTCTCAATTGTTTTATTATTACTTTATAAGCACACAAAGGTTTAGATGAGCACTTGCATGGAAAACAGCTACCCCCTTCCCCCCCCCCTTGACTTTCAACTCCACACGTAACTAGCAGGCCCATTGGGAGGTTGTTGAACATTTCTATTCTACGCAAAAGTGGGCAACTTCTGGAAGTTCATTGGTCTTTTTATAATGATATATGTAACAAAAGTATGTTCCACATATTGTTAGAATTTTATGAAAAGGTTATTGGGGTGAAGGAAAAGTATGGTTAAATTCAAGACTCTAAAAAAGTCAATAGGCAGTTGAATTACAATTATTTTGATTGCTGGAATGGCCGGTTAGCAAAAGTGATAAGGCTCTTCCATGAATATTTCTTGTCGAAAAATTGCCATGGTTGTCGCCATGCCAGGAGAAGTGAATTGTCGCCAACCTTGTCGACATACAAGCCTGTCGATACCAGCAGGGCCGTACGCAGGATTTCATTTTGGGGGGGTGCGGGACTTCGAAAAAGTGGACCCCTTTTTTCGAAAAAAACCCAAAATTTAAAAAAACCCCCTAAAAAGGTCCTTTTTGGGACTGTCGTTGAACCTTTAATCACCAAAAAAAGTGGACTTTCTTGTCAAATTCTCTAAATTTTGGACCTTTATCACAAAAAATCAGTAAAAAGTGGCCCCTCGTTGCCCCTTTTGTGGAATTTGGGGGGGTGCGAATGCACCCCCCGCACCCCCCCCCCCCCCCTGGCGTTACGGGCCGGGATACCAGCCCCTATCATGGTAGCTAGTTAAAAGTGCGCTCTGGTAGGCGGCATCAAGACCACCGATTGTGCCTGGTTCGGTGCCTGTCTTACTTGGCCGCGACCAAACAAAATCCTCACATCAAAGAAATAGAAGGTCTCGTTAACATCCAAATAACTGATACAATTCTACATTCTGGGATTGCTTTCAGATGGTATTTCTAACAATCCGAGCTGTCCAAGGGCAATACCTTGTCATCATCTGAGCCAACTTCTTTCAAGTCCTTCCAAAACTTCAGCTTTCCCTTGCAGCAAATCTCCCAGTGACACCTTGCCATGATAATGCATGGAAAAGGGGAAGAAATGCGGCCTTCTGAGCATCCAGAGCATTGTAAATAGGGGCTGGGGTCTTCTTTAATACTCCTGCGACAAAACCTGTTTCTATACAGAGGTTTGGGTAGTGCAGCAATGGCTAGAAAAGGCGTTATGTGTTATGGTGAATACATCTGACGATGTGGCATCAATTTATTTTTGCATTGAATATGGAGAATGAGCTTGGTGTGTGCTTCTTGGATGCTGGTCTGACCTTAATTCAAATTCTCGATGTGTGGATTTACAAGGAAAGAAGCAGGCACAATAAGAGGTCGCGTCGGTCGGTGAGCCTCTGACTAGAGCTGCACTTTTAACAGAATCATTGCGAGCCAACTACAACTCAATGGTTTGGTACAATGATGTGTCCAATCCAACACAAAGAGACCCCAGCTCCCCCCCCTTCCCCCCAATAATTAGGGTAGGATTTGGTGAATGGCAAATTCAAGCCAGTGACGACATCTGTGCCTCCTTCTCCAGATGCTTTGCCAGTAGTCATTGGTTGAAGTGTGATTGTGTCAAGTTTGATGTGCCAATAATTGTGCAATGTGAAAGAATTTTGGCGACTATTCTGTACAGGAACTTTGTGTGTATGCTTCATCGCTCTGATGTGAATGCAGATCTAGGAAATGCAGAAGAAAGAGTGGACCTAACCAATTGCCCACACTGTTAGAAAAAATGACCGTTAAAACATCGGTTTTAACTGGCAGTGGGGACTCACAATGTTTTTGCAAAATAACTGTCTAACTGTATGTTTTTTTAAAATGTCATTAAACTGGCTATGAGTCCCAGCTGGCCAGTTAAAAAATGTTTTTTATGGTCATTTTTAAATTAAACAGTGCATCAAGCTGACGACAGTGATTCAGAAACTTAACAAGTGGGTTAAAAAATAGAATTCACACAAAGTGGAATGGGGGAGACTAATACCAAGTAAACAACCCGTTTAGTGCACTTTAAAGAAGTGGTAAATATATGTGTCGCTGTATTGTTTTATAGTCACATTTACATCATCTCATCTGCTATGATAAAGGACTCATGCAAATGGATTATATAGTGCACTGTTCTGATAAATCAAACATTCGTTGGACTCATCATAAAAAATAACAATTCCACAGTTGCACTTTTAAAGACTCATACCAAAAAATAGACTAATCCACATCCAGCTAATTATAACAACACTCATGGACTACCCATATAGGCAGTTTTAAAATGGACTCATACAAAATGATGACCGCTACAGTTCTACAGTGATGTAATCATGGGTTGTTCGATGTACATAGGACAGCGTTTTGTTATTCTTCTTAACAAAGTTTTAATCGGATGTTTAGGATGTTAGTAACGTTTTGACTAGTGTTAAATGGAGACTGTTGCCACTAAAAATTTAAATGTGTATGAAACTCACCAATAAAATTACTGCTTGAAAATGGGACAATAAAGTGCTAATAGGCATGTGCGCGTTGAGCAGCCACCTGGATAAATCGAAATGATTGTGATGATTTCCTGATGTGGCGTAATATAAGCCAACATCATTTTTAGACTGTTTACGGTGCGGTTGACTAAAGCACTACATTAAAAAAACTGATTAGTATAAAATCACTATATTTGCAGAAAAAGATTTTATTAAAGCAGAACTTTTTCCTTACATTTAAATACTTTTAGGTTATTACAATCTACAAAGCTAAGTAAAAGTTTAAACATATCACAAAGGATCTTTGACTGCCACTAATTAATTAACCCTACCCATACATTTACATCTCTGTTTCTCTGTTGTCGGTTCCCAGCTGAAAAGCCCCACACAGGTGGTGGAAAATCAGCGGGTGCCACTGGTGGTGGTTCTTCTTCTCTTCCTCTTGCTCATTAGAACATCGCATCTTATTGGGTCAAACTCGCTGCTTTGGACCTTTGCCAGTTGAGACGTACGACTGCCTGTGTCTTGCGTAGTACTTCTACGGCTTTATACGTTGCTGAGCCATGTAAGCTTTGCCCATTCCACATGAAGATGATCAATTTATTCCCGATGAGGGCGCACTCAATTTTCAAACAAATCGTTGTTTTTTGGGCATGTCACATAATGCTTGTCCATTACATTATACTATATATTGTGTGAAATAAACTAAGCTCAAATCAAAGTCCTCATATAGAAAATCACACTTGTGATAAATTCGGTATCACTGTTATACTGTGCATTAAATGTGTACTGCATGAAAACAAAAAAGCCTGATCATCTCTAACTGACAATTGAACATTTTAGGTGACTATCTTTAGTTCTAGATGTACTATTTTTAATTTCTACTCAAAACTCATTATATTGAAATCTCTGAGCTCAGCCTAAACTGGTGTATAGGGTGTTATTTTAAAGTTATTAACATTTTTGGTGACTATGCTTAACATTTCAGGGAGAAAACATGAAAAATGGACCATGATCTTAAGGGTATGGATCACAAAAATGACCTCTAATTAACACAGTGTGAGTGAAACAAGGTTGGATGCCGTTGTATTATAGAACTCGATTTACTTTCCTGGAGTCAGTGGCTCTTGGAATGGTCTTCAGGCAAATGGTCGCCGAAGAACCATTCAAGAGCATCTGACAAAGAATTGGGCTAAATAGTATGTTTGATATGAATAATCAAAAATGTGAAGCTATTGGACTTATGATCTTGTTGCAATCAAGTGATGAGTTGTCCATAAATTGCACAATTAGGGTTTTTTAAACAAAACTCCAGAAACTTAATTACATATTTAAAAAAAGAAAAAACCTAAAAAATTAAAAAATTTTGAAAATTTTTAAGGAATAGCTTAAAGTGAAGGTTAAGTCTGTAGAATGTTCCGATATAGTTATTTTTCCTACTGAAAAAATAGAAAACTAGAAAACAGCAATATTCAAAGATATGAATCCCAATTCAATACGTTGTATTAGTAAGTGTGTCGTTTTACGGACAGTTATAACTAAAATATCCGATTTTGTCCTTATTAGGATTGCTTTTGGTCCCATCCTTTAGGGCATGTTCGGGACACATATAAACTGTTACAATATGCAAAATCGATTTTTATGATTTTTTCTGCCTTTAGCAAATCATGATAGTGCCTTAACTTTTGCAGGAGCCTACCTCAATGATTTGTCATGTCACTTTGACGTTCCATGTTGATGGGCAGCACTGCCTTCTCTATGCCTTTACAAATACCCTGAGTGTGTGCTATAAAAGAAACATAATTCAACTGAACATTAAAAGCACAATTGTTTTTGGAGGGGAGTTTTTCCGCCCCCAGTATCTGGAAACCAGATTGATGAACTATCATAATATGTTGTTACCCAATGATAGCTATGAACCCTCCCGCGTCCATTGATAACCAAAAAATTACAAACATACCTTGTATGACGTCAAACATAAAGTCATGCATAAAATGGCGGAAAAAATCGTTAAAAATCACCAAAATTATGTTTTCGCATTTTTTCAAGCAAAAGTTGGATTTTTTGACCATGAGGGTGTCAAAGTGTGCACACGCTCTTACTACAAATAAATCAAATAAGGTACAAACATAGTGTAACTGGATCCTTAGCACAAAAAATGGATTTCTGCTGTTCCGTGCAATTCCATGGCAAAAAGCTTTTCTTCGCACGCAGGCGAGATTATGTAACGTCGCGTCATAACCGTAGGTCCGATTTTGTTCCAAATGGTCGAAATCGGCGCAAAGCTTCAAAGACTAAAGTCATGGTAGTTTTGGCCATGAAAAAATAACAAATAGGTAAGATCAACAAAAGCCCCCCCCCCCCATGGGCCTCTTAGGGTTAAATAAGCTCCAGTAGAATATAGGATTGCTAGCAATATCTAGACTCTATGATGACAGACACGACAATAATATGTAATTGATGAGTCCAAGCAAACGTGTTTTTTGTGGATGTGAAAGCAAAAAAAATTGCACAATGCAAAATTAGAAAGTTTTATTTCGCATAGTACCATTAAGGTGCCACGGCCCGATGTGAATAGCCTCTTCCTCAGACACCAGACTTTACCAAGTGGTCAATACTTTGTACAGGGACAAAAGCTACTATTTTTCTCATTTACCCGTGAAAATCTTGGTATAAAATGATGTTTGGTTTGGTTGTACCCCTAATTAGTCGACCACTATTAATGTTACACAGTAATCTTGGGGGCTTACCAAAATTAAGTTTTAGTATCAAGCAAAACGGATTGAAATATAATCGTAAACTTAACCGATGGGGTTTTGGGGTCAGCGCATCCAATTTGATGAAAACTTTATTAAATCAGGCCATCCCGCTTTAACAAAATTCAAGACTTTTTGTTAACAATTGCTACGCAATGATCTGAGAACAAGTCACGAAGGCAATGATGCCTAACAGGAATCACTGCAGCATAGTGAATCATTTAACTGCAATCTCCCCGAGTGTCCACTGCAATGCTGCATGAAGTTTGTGATTGACGGTGAGAACAAAATTCCAATTGTGCCGTGCAACACGGGCTCAGTATGTTTATGTCAATTCGGTCCTTCCACTCCACTTTGCCCAATTCTCCATTTATCCATTCCCATTTTTGGCCAAAATAGGATGATAGGACAAAATGGGAATTGGACCAAATTAGGAAAACTGGCCAGAATGGCAAATTGGACAAAATGGGAACTGGACCAAAATAGGATTTGACCAAATAGGATCTGACACAAAAGGGAATTGGACAAAAGGGAATGGACAAAATGGGAATTGGACAAAATGAGAATGGACAAAATGGGAACTGGACAAAATGGGGGACTGGACAAAATGGAACTTGGACAAAAATGGGGAATTGGATAAAATGAGAATTGGACAAAATTGGAAAATGGGATCTGTACAAAATGAAATCTGTACAAAAGAAATCTGTAAAAAATGAAAATTGGACCAAAATGGGAAATGGACAAAATGGGAATCGTTTAGAATGGGAAGAAATGGATAGAATGGGAATTGGGACCAACAATGGGATTGGACAACAAAATGGGAAATGGACAAAATGGGGGGACTGGGGAGAATGGGAACTGGGCCAAATGGGAATTGGAGAGAATGGGAATGGGAGAGGGAATGGGAAATGGCAAAATGGGAATTGGAGAAGAATGGGAAATGGGCAAATGGGAATGACACAAAATGGGAATGACACCAAAATGGGAATTGGACCAAAGGACTCTGTACAAAATGGGAATTGGACAAAATGGGATGGGAAAAATAGGAATAGGACAAAATAGGAATTGTGACAAATAGGATTGACAAAAGGGAATTGACAAAGAATAGGATTGTCAAAATGGAAATTAGATATGGGTATGGCCGCAAAATGGAAAAATGGACAATAAATTGAATTTGAAAAAAATTGAATTCGACAAAATCGGGATTTGGGCAAAATGAGATTTGGACCAGGTGGGAATTAAACACCTACATCCTTCCTGATCGGTGACATAGCCAGCTATTGTGATGCCTATTCCTTGAGTGCCTTTGGTTAATTCAACATCAAATATCTGTGCATTATCTCCACTCCAGGCCTGCAATAACAAGAAGAAATGCTTGGATATATTTTCTCATAGATCTACAAATATTGTGCACAAACTATTAGATTATTACTCTACAACACTGCAGTTTTGAATCTATCAAAACATTGTTTCTCTCCAGTCTATATACATTTTCCTCCACTTAAGTTTTCCTAAATTTATCAATTAAAACAAGAATCCATTCAGACTTACCGAAGTGTCCAACTCCATCAACTCTGGTGGAACCTGACTGGCTTGCAACTCTTGCGCAGACTCGGGTCTTAAGCTGGGTTCTGGGATGGGCGTCCTGGCAGCTGCTGGGGCAAAGGCCAATGGTCCCCTAGCGATAGTCAGCCGAACTTGGTTACCTGACTGGCGCAGTACCACGGCAACCTGATCACTGGTCATTCCCTCGAGGCTTGTGTCACCTATCTTGAGGATACGGTCACCACTTTGTAATCTGCCATCCTGAATAATCCAATCACATGTTTTGATTAGAAGTTATTAACTACTTTTTATTTGTTATTATTTTCATTACTATTACTATATGCTTATGATTTTGATATCAGTGGATAGTTATGATCCTCCTCTTTCCATTGATACCAAAATAAGTGTCTAACAACATCGTATGGGGTCAAAATGACGTCATAAGGTCTGCGAGTGGGCAAATGTGCATTCTCCAAAGCAAAATAGTTGAATCGAATTTTGCCCTCAAAAAAGGTAAAAGATCGATTTTTTCATGCATTTTTCAGTACTACTACATGATGGCAATTGGCTATATTTTAAAAAAATGTACCATAAAATATTCTTGGGTGGCAACCCACCCCCCCTACTCCTTCGACTTTGACAGCATATACCCTAACCCCGCGGTGAAGGTGCCACCTTCCCATTTTATTCGCGCTTAAATGAACCGGAAAGGATCGATAAAATGATTACCAGAAGCTTTTTACGAAAGTATTTGGCATTTAGGCACGCGGAGCAAAGTTCCTGGTGGTGGTAACCACCCCCTCTTGGTAAGACGAGGGTTAAAGACCGATTCTGATTTCTTAAGGATGCCGCCCTCATTTTCACAAATTTTTAATACATAACTAAAAAATTATATGTCAACTCTTAAGTTGGCTGCCTTTAAGGTCATTTCCTTTTAGTTTGTCCTTTTCAATCAATCAGCCCTTTGTTCTTAAAAAAGTTGTGAACAATCTATGTCAACTTACGTTTCTATGCAAAACATGTTTGGGGCAAAGTTCTAACGATCATTTTTTTTAAGGTTCTAAAAACTCTGTAACCTTATCTGTAACTAGAATTTTTCGCGGTTCTCGCTTTCTTAGGTTTCAGGTTTTGCTGTTGTTTATTTTTTGACTTGTTTGGGTCGGGTGGGGTGGGGGGGGAGAGGCTGTAACATTGTGGGTTGCCAGTGGTTTCATGTTGGCGGTGATTGTGATGCTCTGTTCAGACCTTATTCGGTCCTTTGAGCCCATTTGTTAACCGAGGTATGCTGTGGAATTGTATGTTTGAATTGAAGCAGAACGTTTTCTTGCAAGTTGTTTAGATTGTTTGAATTGATGTCACATATGATTGTAATCCGTGGCTGCATATTTCAGCACTGTGCAAGTTTTTTTTAAGTTGACTGTTGACTGGAATAAGTTGTATGCATCTATCTTATCTAGCTTCCAATCATTGCATTATATCACTCAGTAGTAGAGTAATTTTGTACTAGGTGAAAAAGATGCTTGGTGACAGGAACAAAGATCAACAAAGTGTTCAGGAAGTTCAAGAACATGGCACAAGTAAAAGAAAGGTTCGTGTGGCTATCGCTACGGAGTGTGAGTGCTTCATCGACTCCGGAAATTCTCCCCAGTGACTAGCTTACCCAGTAAAGCTGGATGGGTGTTCCATATGCAGAGACACTTTAGACAAAATCTGTGCTGGTAAGATAATTCTATTTCACATGTACATTTGTGCTGTTGTGCTGTTGTTGTGGTAGCCCCTAGTTGGTTGATTCTGATTATACACACTCAAAGTTTTGTAGGGTGCCACGGAATGCATGTCCAGATTGAGCTGTAAAGTTTTCTTGACAATTGCTTGGATATGAAAAAACGCCAGAGAGGTTTTACAATAATGCAATTTCATTCGCGAACAACTATTCCTTTCGTTTTTGTTTATTTTATATTATATTCTTTGTTTATTTTATTTTAATTATAATGTATTATTTTATTCATAGTGTTTATTTTGTTTTTAATTATGTAATTGTAATATGGTGTTTCATTTCTTATTTACTATTTAGTTTTTATTTTACCTATTTAGTCATCTTTAATGTGTTATTTCAATTTTTTATATTGTAACGATTTACTTATTAATAATTTAGTGTTGATTTATTTCTATTATATTTTTCATTTCGATTTTTTAGGTTATGATGTATATTAATTATCACAACATTTTGTTTTAATTGTATGTGTTTATTGCTTTGTTTTATTTTCCTATTTAGTCATCTTTATTTTGTTTAGTGTTATTATTTAGTGTTTTTCCATTTTCACGATTATATTATTAATATTTTTGTGTATACCGGCTTTGGATTTATTAATTTTTAAAAATTACTTTTTTATTATCCTCCCGTTTATTAATTTATTTTCTTACCATTTTGTTTTGGCTTTTATTTTTTTATTTGTCGTTTTCTCTCTTTCTTTCCTTTCTCTCTTTAAAAAAACACAAAAATTGGGATCAAAAAGTTCTTTTACAAACAATTTTATTCTTTTAAAAAAACAAAAAAAAAAAATTTAAAACATACAAAAAAAAAAAAAACTCTCTTCTTTAAATCTTTCTCCTTATTCATCACACTGTCTTCTTTTACCTCCTTTTTTGTTCTTTCCTTCTTTTTAAAAAAAAAAAAAAAAACACTTTTTAAAAAAAATTTAAAAAAAATAAAAATCATCAAAAATTCTCTCTCTTTTAATTTTCTTCCTTTCTTTAACTTTTCTGTCTTGAAAAAAATCTTCCTTTATTTTTTTTTTTTTTTTTTTTTTTTTTTTAAAATCGTTTTTTCTTTTAGTAAAAAATCATTTATTTTGTACTGAATTTTAAAAATTTTTTTGGTTTCCATTATTTTATTCATTTTATATTTCTCTTCCTTTCAGGAGAGGCGCTATAAATCTGTTATTAGGTTTATTATTTCTTTTTTTATTTTAATCATTTATTTTATGACTTCTAAGACTAGTGTACACGGATTTTATTTGTTTTAATTTTTTTAACCTATTTGTTTATTATTTTTCTCATCTGTTTATATATTATTTTTCGTTTTTATTTTTTTATTTCTAATGTACTGATTTTTTTCTTTATTTCATTCCATTTGTTATTTTATTAATTTTATTTTGTGTTATTTCTTTTTTATGGCTTTAGGTCTATATGTATGACTTTTGTGATGGTCAGTGCGAAAAAAAAACATCTCTGTTACAAAACCCAAACATTAAAAATTTCTTAAAATACAATTAAGAAATACACCCCCCAAAAAAAATCAGCCGAAAGTGGGAATCGAACCCCGACCAACGGGTCCTAGCTTAACGACTCAATATCTTAAGGAATCAATTGACAAGTCTGCAGAGCCATCGAGGTAAGCCAAACCGAGAAAGCTGGCCAATCATTCAGGCGCCACTCGCCTGTAACGGTTCGCTAGTGTTACCGCAACCATTCTGGGTATTTTTCAATGTAAACACGTATTACTCCGGGGTCTTACACTCTGCGATCTTCAGAGAAAGAGTATTGCGAGATACAGTAAATTTATCATCTACAAAATATTTCAGTTAAAAAACACGAACATCTATCTATCATCTACAAAAATATTTCACACTAAAAAAACACGAACAGAGGCCTATGATCATTGGGGGAAAATTACTACGTGCGATCTTAGCGAAAGAGGTATTGCGGATACAGTTTTACATCTACCAAACTTTCAGCTAAATAACACGAATCTGCTATCTATCATAAAATATCACAAAAATATTTCAGCTAAAAAAACATGAACAAAGGGCCTATATGAATCATGTGGGGGAATGGCACACAAATTCTATTCGTCCTTCGGGCATCTGCAACAATGAATATAGTGGTTAATTTCGTCAAAAGCTCTTTCAGTACCCCCCACTATTAGCTTGACACGTCATAGCCGGACACGACCACAACCAATAGCTACCAATGGAGTGTCCCCTAATCAGAGCAACCTTGGACTGCCGCTATTACCACAAGGGACTTCCCACTACCCTACGTTACAAACAAATCGCCCAGGGGAATCACCATCACGAATTTCCTTTTTTGAGCAGTCAAATTATTTTCACTACACATTTACATTACGCGTTTTTAATCCAAATCCGCTCTCTAGAAGCCGCATTTTCCGATACCATCTTTAAAAGCAGTGATACTGATCTCGTACCTTACTTCACAATTCCAGTAAAACAAACAAACTTTCCATTAAATAAAACAACAACAATTTTACACAAACACTCCCGTTTTTTACCTACAAAAACTTTAAGCCTAAGAATTAAACCGACAATTTCTAGGGGTCAAACACCAGCATGACAGTAATTTGCACGTACATTTTGCATCAACACCGGCCGAGATTGACCGACATTTACGGAGATCCGCGAACAAAAACAGCTCCAAAATGGCCCTAGTAAAAGTAATATAACTGTCGCTCCGAGCTACGCGACGATAATAAAAGCTACGTTCATTTAAAAGTTCTTATCAATGCAAGACAATTTACTTACTCCTGTCTGCTGTTCCGCCTTCCAATATAGTCTTGACCACGATGCCAATATCTTTCACTCCCAACGATGCCGAAGCCCATCCCTGAAGCCATCGTTGTACGGTCTATGGTCTCAACTACATCTCATCCTCCTCAAGTTCATATCTATAACAAATTATGACACTTGTATAATATAGTTTTGAATATTGTTAATACCATGCATGCCAGGAAAGCGTCCGGAGATCATGGACAATCAATGACCCGGAATGTACGCTCCTACTTCGGTGTGCAATTTTGACCTGACACATCTGCTAGATTCGGAGGGCTCAAAATAACCCCACAGTGGGGGTGAACCCCGTGGGACCATCGGGTGAGGTGTTACATGTGGTATTAACAATAAAACAATTTACCCCAATCGTGGTAAATGGGGTTGGAAAGTCACCCAAATCGCTAATTCAAAGGCCACACCGGACATCCATAAAACCTGTATTAAAATTTTGACAAGTATTGCGGAACAAATTATTGCGGCAAGCCTCAACAAGTCACCCAATTTGGGCTACTAAACTCCGGGTTTAGCAACATTGTGTAGTTGAATCAAATTGGCCTTTTCTACTTAAATCCATTCTTCCCTTTTGAAAGACTTCTCTTAAATTTTCCAGAATGGTTGTGCAGAAGCAAAGGTTGAATACCTATTAAGAGGTGTGACCTTGGAGAGAATTCTAATATGATCATAACCCCATTAAGCTACTACCTGTGTGCACATTATAAAGAATCATGTAACCTATATGTTGGCAAAACTAAAACAGCCAGTTTCCTCTCTATATAATGATTTAAAATAGTGGGGGGGGGCTGCAATCCATCGGTCCTACTACTGCGGCAGAATGCAGTGTGTGATCATCACAGCGCATCACATGGAGACAATATTTTTTGGCTATTAGTGATGAACCAAGTATAACACCAAACAATTCATGCTACCAAATGTGTGATGTTTAACAACGCTTGATTCTACCGGCTAGGTATTTAGTTGCAATTGAACTAATGAACAATTTTTTAGTCAACCATTATGTCAGACATGTTTAGGCTAGAGACCAATAAAAAAAAAGTATGATTCATATAATCATCAAATCCAGGTATATATTACCTGAGGCGGTAGTTGTGGTGGTACTGCTGTTGCGCTTGGTGAGGTAGGGGCACTAGGTTACAGTGAAGCCTCCCCTTGCTATGATCAACTCCACCTGACCTCTGACCTTCTGTAGCATACTAATGGCCATTTGGTGAGATACTGTGGAGTGAGCATCTCGCTGTCATCGCTAGAATGTGGTCATTTCCTTGCAGACGGCCATCCTGAGCAATTGACAATAGCAAAGAAACGGATATTATTATAAATATAATGGGTACTTAAGTAAATATGTGTTAATATTTCTGAAGCAAAAATGATAAAAATCATCTTGAATTACAGGTTGAGAATGATTTTTCATACTTTTGAAACTGCAAGACTAAGAAAGCAATTTCTTCTTGCACTTCCTAAATATGACCCTCATTATACATTAGGCCAAGAAAAATATATTATTAGTTTTCTTCATCCCCACCCACATTGTTTTTTGCTGCCATGTCAAAAAAATTGGTTTTTTTTTTACAAAAAAATAATAAAAAGACTAAATTTTTTTGATTGCTATTTTTGCTGTCAGTACCTTTTCGAGTCTCCTTTACAGCTGGTTTTTGTTCCCTACCTATATATTTGCCGCAAGTTGGCGGGGTGTGCCTGTAAGATATATTCCTCCGGGCTCCACTCCGGGGCAATGGTGAACAATAGGGCAATCGATTCAGTTGACTCTTCACACGACATTACGTTCAACGCTTTATTCCGTTGTAGTCTATGGGCCCGGACTATGATACCTGCCGGACTATGATTAATTCACTTCAACTGGGGCACATAGGCACATATGGAAGTCTTGCTGAAAAGACACTAAAATCTATTGTCTTTGGGGAAAAACTGTTGTTTTTGGAAAAGGCAAAAAAAAAATGCCCGCATCATCACACATGAATGGAAAAAGTTAGAATGTGAAATAATAATTTATTTACTGGCCTTAAATGAATGACTCATTTCTAGAATTGTGGCCATATGTTTGAACAATTTGAGAGTACAAACATAAACTGCCCTGCCGTCAAACTTAAAACATTTTAAATATATCTACCATGTATCAATTAAGAATCTACCTGTCAACTACCCCTCCTTGTTGTATCTGCTGCACAAATATCCCCAGCTCTCCGTGGTTTTCACTCTTCAACCCCACTACACTGAATCCGAGTCCACTCCCCTCTGGCTTGGCCAGTTTGATTGAATGGACCTCCCGACCCAATGCCAATTCCCGCAGTGCCTGTTGGAAGTCGTCGACATCACCCTCTACTGTGTCTGGTGCGGGCGGCATTGGGGGCGCCGATTCTTCCGCCTGAACAACCTGTGCAGAAATTTCTGGTTCTGTTCGTCCCACTACTTCATCATCTCTGCTGAATGTTTTGTTTTCAAAGGCATATGGATGCCGGGTGGGACTCGGCACCGGCGACGTCTCAACCTCCACGGCATGCGCATTCTGCGGCTCTTCTGGCTCAAAGAACACGAGATCGCCATCCGGCGAGAAATCAAAGTCGTCTATGGGTTTGCCAGGCGGAGTGCTCTCAATGTGCTCCTTGAGTTGTCTGATGGAGACTTGTAATTTGAGGAGCTGTTGGAAGACAGGGCTGTCCAGCATAGTGATGATGGCGGTAACCTGTTCCTCCAGGCCTTGGTCCCCTGTCTGGGCCACCTGCATCTGCAGGTTGTGCAACACCTGCACAGCATGCTTGGTGTCTGCAAAAATTGTAATAGAAGAAATATCAAAATTAGGACTAGAACAGGGATACAGCTATGCCGGTCGGCGGCGGTCGGCCATGACCGGCACTTGCTTCCACCGAAGGTCATTTGGGAGGTTGCCGACCGACACTTTACTTCAGTGAAATGAAAAATTACCAAATAAATTGGTAAATGAACACATAGTTTGTCCATAAATGCCATTAAATGTACTTACCGTATTGTTCCTAATAGACGCCCCGGGGGCGGTGCATTTTTCAAAAGAGGGGGTGTTTATTACAGTCAAAAAATGGAAAGTCAAAAATCATCTTACACAGTTTATAAAAGATTACTGGGGGTCCAGATGTTGTTATACACATGGAATCCATGAACAGCACTTTGTACTTTGTAGAAAGCATTGATGACAACAGCGATTATGATACGGATTACGACAGTCCCGGCCATTAAATCATGTGATTTAGGTAAGCTTAACTTATTTTCTTGAATTGTTTTAACCAAAAATCGTAAGGGGGGCGTTTATTAAAGCAGGGGCGTTTATTAGGAACAACACGGTAATTTTAAGATTTACAACCGGCACTCAGAGTAGCATAACCCTGGACTGTTATGTGGATAGCATACTGCACACAGTGTGTTAGCAAGGTTTCTAAAATGTTACTGTTACACTCCTAAAAAGTGTTTGTACGTAACAGGACACTCAGGAACTCACAGGCAATCTATGTTATATCTTATTCCTATTGCATGTACATGAGGTACCTCTCGGTCACTTAGTGGAAAAATAGTGAGTGCCTTTGCTTGCCTGTCGGGCATTTCACTTCGAAGCTTATAGGTTCACTTAAAGGTGCAACGAGAGATTTTGAGGCACCCAGATATTGTGTCATAATAATAATTTCATATAGATTAGACACTCAATAGATCTTTTACCTTGTATTTGGCTACAGAAATGTCTTAGAAGTGAGAAAAAAAGTGATTTTGACTTGCTTATATTTCAATATAAAACATAGGCTGAATTTCGTAATTTGCTCCTATACGAAATTAGAAATTTCACAATTTTTGTACCAAAGAAATATTTCTCAGCTTAATCCTTTCAGATGGGGATATTTTTTATGAAAAGCTTTACATTAGGGCAAAAATCAGAATGTTCACATTTTTAGGGACACCTGTTATTTGAAATCTCTCGTTGCACCTTTAATTAAATAATACCAAAATACATCGCTGTCTGAATCATCCTTATTATTAAATTTATGTTTCATCGGGTTACCTGCCACTGCCGTCATCTTTGATGAGTTCCTTTCACTGCGAGTCTGTGATGTCCAATGTTCTGTTGTTTTTGCTGGCATCAGAGAAAGCTAGGTCTACAAAGTAAAGAGAAAGGAAACAAATGGAAATTAAGGGTGGACGCCGAGATTTTATTTTTCTGAATTGTTTTACATCAGCCAATTGAATCACATACTGAAATGATTTCTAATCAAATCATAGTAGCCATTAATACGTTAGTTCAATAATTCGGGCACTGTTGTTCATATCCCGATTGACCTCCGTGACCCATCTCAGCACAATAAAATTCAAGGATTCTGGGATGGGACATGGAGGTCAATCGGGATATGAACATTGTTGTTGCTTATTGTAGCGCAGCAGTGCCTGAATTATCGAAATTGCTTATTGTACATGAATAAGTACTGCAACAAACACCATGCCTAACAATATGAAATAAAATACAAGATTTTGCACCATTATGCCTCTATTTGCTAATTTATAATTATAAATTCTCCACAGTAGTCTACCATTTTCTCTTCCAATATCAGTGTCAAGCAAGAACTTAACACGATCCCACTTCCCACATTTACTAAACTGAGGAACCACTGCTGTATCTATAGGCTATGCACCGTGGCTACTAGCAAATTGCTAGTTAAAATTCCAGACTAGAGAAACACTTCAAAAAAAATTAAAGGGGCATTTCGTGATCCATAGCCTCATCCCCCCGAATTACCTAAAAAATGTTGAGATTTTTATATCAGCTGAACCATTAGCCTTAGTAATCCACGTGTGCCCAATCTTACGTGTAAATTCGGTTGCATCTGTAAGAAATTCGCAATTTTGTATTTTCTGTCCGTAAAGGGACAGAAATTACAGCACAGTAGCCTATGGGACCGTGGGAAACGAGCAATTGCTCATAACACAAAACCGCAAGATCGGGATCAGCTCAAATTATGAGAATAAGCTTTTCTCGAGGATATCTAGTGATCAATGAATAAAACATAAGGTGCTGAAATCACGAAATGCACCTTTAAGCTTTAACTATTTTCAAAATGAAACTTCAGCGCGATTCCATTTGGTTAATGGTCGAGACTGCGATTTTGCCTTTTCATGCAGAATTCCAGTATTCACACGGAAAGGCAAAATCACATATTTTCCCAGACCTAAAAAAATATGGTGGGAATTCCTTTGATCATCCTAGTAGTATTACAAAATAAAACTTGAATATTGTGGTTTTCGCGCCTTGCGCGCTTGCTATATATATTCAAGCATGGACCGCCTTTTTTGTTATTTGTAAATAAGAATATGCTAATCAGGTACTTAAAGGTGCGTGTTCTGATCGTCTTTGGGACCCCCCTGATTTACCCAGAAGTAGTGTCGATTTTGATATCAGATGAAAGGCCGTATTTTTCTCATTGTCGTCCTGAAATTTGAGCCCTCAAATCCATTTCATTCCCAAGATATGAAAAAAACCCCACCATTTTAGTGGTTAACCATCAATATTAGCACAGTATTGAATAGGGCTTTGCAACATGCATTATTGCGTCTGCCATCAAAACCGCAAGTTTGTTTCCCAAGTGCCAGGCTCTCATATCAAGTAGAGAACACAATACATAAATCGGAACAAGCACCTTTAATAATAATTAGGTACCTAATAATAATTAGGTACCTATACTTAACTTTTTTTTTCAGTATTATTTTAATTGCTGAAGTCAAATTTTCACCAAAATTTACCCTCCGTCAGTGGAAAATAAAGTTAAAAGTTCCAATGTTGCTTCTAGATATGGTTTCAGACTTTTACCGAAACAGGGACATCCCCAGTTTACCAATTTCTTGTATGTGCGAGTGCAGTCTGTGTTATAGACCTTGTTACTGTATTACTCTATGGAAAGATAAACTACCGGGTACTATCAGCTAAAGGGACCAACTTGGTAACAAAATATGGAGGCGCCCATAGTGATTTCGTTGTTGGGGTCTTTGGGATATTCAACTTCTTTATTTTGGATTAAAACGTAACGTAGGTAAGTACAAACAACATTTTATGGTTCAAGATGATAACATGATCGAATGCGAAGCCGGGTAACCTGATTACGAACGATTTATGGCGCTATAGAATTGTACTTGTGTGGAAGTGCCAAATTCGGCAGTCGTTATGACCATGTAGTACACGTTCAAACAAACGAAAATACTGATCGTGAAAATGGATTGGAAATTAAACGGTAACTCCCAGCTCTAGTATTTACACATGTCCATTCTGAGTGTAGTCTGGTTCAAATTTTTTAGGTTCCTTGTGGCTGTTGGATTCATTTTTGGTGGTTCCCAGTTGCTACTGGTTCTAATTTTTGGTGGTAGCTGGTGGCTATTGATTCCATTTCTTGGTGGTTCCCAGTTGCTACTGGTTCCATTCCTTGGTGGTTCCCAGTGTCTATTGGTTCATTTTTTGGGGGGGGAGGGTTCTTTGTATACTATTGTTCCATTTTTGGTGTTTTTCCAGTGCTACTGGTTTCAATATTTTTTTATTTATTAACCATCATTCAACAGGGTAGCCTACACAACAGAGTTGGATTTACAGTATTTTTGTGGTTCCTAGTGTGTAGCTACTGGTTCTATTTCTTGATGGTTCCCAGTGTCTACTTTTTTTAGGTTCCTTGTAGCTGTCGGTTCCATTTTTGGTGGATCCCAGTTGCTACAGCTTCCAATATTGTGGTGGTTCCTGGTGTCTACTGGTTCCATTTTATATGGGTCCTGCTATTTAAAAGTTCTACTTCTTGGGTGGCACATGTGTGTAGGTTATATTTTTTGGTGGTTCCAAGTGATGACTACTTTAAACATTATTTTTAAGGATTCCCATTGGTGGTGTATTATAATATCCTAATTTGCATATTTTGGAACATTATGAGATTTCACTCTACATCAAATAAAGTTCAAACATGGTAGGATGCTAGACCTACACTATTTGTTTTTTACATTCTGTGAATATGATGGTATTATAATAACCTAATTTGCATATTTTGATCAAAATGAGAATATTTCATTCTACCTCATGAATACAATAACCTTGAATAAACTTAAAAATTGGTAGGCTGATAGACCTACACTGATGTTTGCATTTACTGAATATATTAGTATTTTAATAACCTAATTTTCATATTTTAAGTAAAATGAAAAGATTTCACTCACTAACCAGTAAACTTCAAACTTGGTAGTGTGTTAGACCTTGGTTGGTATTGTAATCATGTAATTTGTATGTTGTAAGCAAAATAAGATGATAAACAGAGTACATGTAATTACAAATTCAGTAATTTACATTCAGATTTTAATTGAGTAAATTTCTCTTTAAATACTCAGTTGCAGTAATATTGAAACCTGGTAAAGAATTAACAAGAAAGATTTCATAAAGGTTGCAAAATTCAACAACCTTGGGGTTAGGGTTAAACTGGCCCTGACCCTGACCGCATTAACTTCGCGCTCTGCGCCAAATTCCCCTGTTTTGCATAGCAAAATGCAAGAGAAGATATCAGTAGCTTCCCACAATGGATTGCTTCCAATGGAGGTTTTGTACAGGTACTGATGTGAATTGTTAGAGATGAAACATGGCTGAAGTAACAGCACTGATCACAAACTTGCATTTTAACAATGTTTCAACTAACGATTCACATGACTACCTGTAACAAAAATCTCCATCAGAAGCAATGCATTGTGTGAAGCTACTGATATCTTCTCTTGCAAAATGCTACCTATTTTGAAGCAACTGCTACACAAATTTGGGCTTGTATAGCATTTTTTACAATGCTAAATATAAAAAATCATCCCATTTACGATAAAATTGTCAAAAACTGCGAAACAAAATTTTCGAACGAATCCGCTGCTAACAAAAAGTTTCACACCCAGTTTTTTATTTACACACTCAATTCACCAAATCCTGCCTAAGAGCGTGTTTCTACTGGGGCCGTTTACCGCGTCGGACACGGATCGATCCGTTATCCAGCCCAGTAGAAACAGACCGACCCGCTATTTTAACGCGACGCGGTACGGCAAAATCAACCTGGTCTGAGAAGGTTTTTGCCGTGTTGCATACCGCTATTTCACCAGTAGAAACAGCCGATAGCGGTATTTGCCGTGTTGCCCAGGAAATGATGCCAAGGCCACGCTAGTAATGCGATTTCCGTTGCGCGCGTCGTTCAAATCATCAGCAGTTACTGTTATTTGCATTTCAGAAATGAATCAACATCAAAAATATATGATGAACACGATTTTATTTTGGTTGACTTTACACCTACCTGGTGGTACATCCATTTAAAGAAATGCAAAATAACTTAAGACTGTATGATAAATAATGTGAAAGGAATAGGCCTACACGTGCATGTAAAACACACCTCAAGAGAAAGAAATGTATGGACGTTTCTATGGAACAGGGGGAAATATTGAGACCCCGGCCGGGTCTGTCAAAAGCAAGATAGCGGTAAGTGCAGTCGTGCATGCCACATACCGGTATGTGCCTTCAATAGAAACAGCTGAGATTGCGGAAAAAGCCGGGTCCATAGCGGGTCAGCAAAAGCCGTTTTTTGCCGTGTCGGCAGTAGAAACACGCTCTAAGTCCTTGGCTGTAACACATATGTCCTCAACTTCTGTGCTCAGTTGCTCCTTTGAAGTAGAATTATGGACATGTAAAAGCCTAAATATAGGTTTTCTTTTAGATGTAATGCGAGTCATGGCCATGATTTTGTTCATAATTATTACATTATTACCGTACTACTGACCCGAGTATAGTCCCATGCTCAATTATAATCCCACCCCCCAGTTTTGAAAGAATCTGAAGAATGGTAGAAAATCCTATTATAATCCCACCATAAGATTTTTGTTACAATCATTACTGTTTTGGTAGTATCTTCTAGTGATTTTCTTTACAAAATTAATTATAATTATGCTTCAGTTCATTTACAGGTCTTTGATGTTCACACCTCATATGACACATGAAAATATCTGGAATAAGTTTTCTGAAATGTTGATGCTCAGGTGTTTCATTTTAGGGTGGAGACTGGAGATCCCATTATAATCCCACCCCCTAAAATCCAGATGTGCAATGGTTTTTGGCTTGGGGCTGTGTGGTGAGTAGGGGTGGTTTGGTGTTAGAGCGTATAGGTGCGCCTGGCTACAGAGCGCATAGCTCTGTTGCCATGGGGCCTATGTTCAAGGGTATTAGGTTTGGTAGGCATCATTTTTGCAGCGAAGTGGTGAGTTATACATTGTATTTACACCGATAATCTGTATTTATCATATTTATTTTTATTATTTTTAGAATTCGCTGTTGCTGTTAGGTTGGTATGTCCTACCCCCCGCCACTGTCGAAGACTGCAAATTAATCTCGACAATAGCTTTTATATAAGTCATGCCGGATATTGCAGAACGCTCCGGGGTCGAATGTATAACAAATTCGAGAATGTTTAATTAAGGTCCATAACCATTACTGTAGGCCAAAGTGGCAATGTGCGTTGTTTCAAAAACACACCATTATTGTCAAAACAATGCAAAATTTATAATCTATCTTCATGTATATGACCGGTTTTTTGAGATAATGACCGTCCCGTGATCTTGCTATTTGATGACAAAAGTAGCAGGCCAATTCCTGCTTCCAAGGCCGAATTTCAACACGTCTACCCGATTTTGCTTTTTGCTCGCTGTCGCGAATTGGCCACATGACGGCGGGCTGTTAGCGTCAAGCTAATTTCAGGTTAAAAACAGGTGGGACTATACTAGGGTCAGTACAGTATATTCATAAATTGAATGTTGTTTTTTTTTTGATAAAATGGGTCTATGAGTATACGGAATATGAACCAGCCAGAGAATACATGAATCAGCCAGTACCTTGTCCAGTTGCATATTATGATATTGAATATGCCAAATTTTGTCAAAATGTATTGTAATGGGAGTAACATGGAATTACTCATTTGTATGGACACCTGTCATGATCAAACAATTGGGCCGTCTACTCATCCGGGTCACTTGCCGATGCTTAGCCTTTATCATCGGCCCTCGTTTCGCAGTATTGCTTCGTGACACAGAGCACTGCGCATACTTTCTCTTAACTCCGAATCTTATTAGTTTCATTGGAGGTGAAAACAAACGTGACGTCAATCCAGATAGAACAAGGTTTGATTTGAGGCCGTTTGGCAGCCTTTATGACCATTTCTTTGTTTCTGGCATGTAAGTGAAACAATAGGCATTCCAAAATGTGTGTTATTTCTTAACTAACAGCTACAATTCCAATCACTTGGTATCACTTCGGGTGAAAATACGATGCATTTTGTACCAGTTTACACCGTTACACGGCGGCTATAGGAATCATTAACCCCAAAATGGCCGCCAAGTTTTTGTGACGTCAGCGTAGACAGTCCTATAATATTTAAGCAACAATGTATGTCCCATCCCAGAATTCAAAAATTTGTACTGGGATATGGGTCACGGAGGTCATTGGGATGTGAACAACAATCACTATAGTCGCCGTCATGATTTCTGAAACAAATGGCACGCGCGCGCGGCGCATCTGTTGAATTGTACATTAGATTTCCGTTGTAAAGCGTTCGTCACACACTTCTGGGTTTACGCACACCACGTGCAGCCAGAATGTTGTTTCAGAATTTAATGAAAGTGTCTATTGGCACGACGGTCAAAATTGGAACCGCTATACGCACGATAAGTCAAGTCTCGGAACTTCTCGCAAAATTCCCGGCAAGTCAAATCACAGAAAATCTCGAAACTACTGGAAATTAATTATAAATATTACTTTCGAAGATGTATAAAATAGCAGTTGAAGGCACTTCAGTTGAATTTCTAGTGCTAGTTATATTCAATAGAATAAATTGCAGAGACAAAAATAGACGACCGTAAGATTTTTTAATGCTTTAAATATATCAGTGTAACACCAGCCCGTCGTAAACCCAGCTAGCTTAGACGGTAGAGCATGGTACTCTTGATCCCAGGGGCATGGTTCGACCCCCGCATTGGGCGTATGTTTTTCCTTTTTCCTCTCCCCTATTTTTCCTTCTTTCCATATTTCAACATCTTTGCTTTTTTTTGCCAAATGAGCAACTCGGTACATTCTTATAGACCACAGGATGTCCGAATAATTTGTGATTTTGGGCTACGCACATCTGGGAAGTAAAAAATTCTTCCACCATAATTTTTTAAAAACATTATAATTAAAATTTGTTGGGTATGTCAATTGCAGAAGTTGCACATTTACGAGAAAAAGATAAAACATTGCTATAATACTGTCGGCTAAGCCGTTCACTTTCCGGTGTTCGATTGGTTGAAGATGAGCGATTTTTTTTTTTTTTTTTTTTTTTAATATTTAAGCAACAATGTATGTCCCATCCCAGAATTCAAAAATTTGTACTGGGATATGGGTCACGGAGGTCATTGGGATGTGAACAACAATCACTATAGTCGCCGTCATGATTTCTGAAACAAATGGCACGCGCGCGCGGCGCATCTGTTGAATTGTACATTAGATTTCCGTTGTAAAGCGTTCGTCACACACTTCTGGGTTTACGCGCACCACGTGCAGCCAGAATTTTGTTTCAGAATTTAATGAAAGTGTCTATTGGCACGACGGTCAAAATTGGAACCGCTATACGCACGATAAGTCAAGTCTCGGAACTTCTCGCTAAATTCCCGGCAAGTCAAATCACAGAAAATCTCGAAACTACTGGAAATTAATTATAAATATTACTTTCGAAGATGTATAAAATAGCAGTTGAAGGCACTTCAATTGAATTTCTAGTGCTAGTTATATTCAATAGAATAAATTGCAGACAAAAATAGACGACTGTAAGATTTTTTAATGCTTTAAATATATCAGTGTAACACCAGCCCGTCGTAAACCCAGCTAGCTTAGACGGTAGAGCATGGTACTCTTGATCCCAGGGGCATGGTTCGACCCCCGCATTGGGCGTATGTTTTTCCTTTTTCCTCTCCCCTATTTTTCCTTCTTTCCATATTTCAACATCTTTGCTTTTTTTTGCCAAATGAGCAACTCGGTACATTCTTATTTTTATTTCCAGAGCAAATTATTACTGAAAGTTTACAAAATAAAAAACTTCAAATCTTCAAATCGGGAATGACCCGGAATGTGAAACATATTTTTTTTACTTGAAAAAGAAATATAAAACAATGAACAAGTAGGTCTAGATCTACTCTAAACCATGAAACCTCTATAGTCTAAATAAGTCCGGTGCAGGCAAATATCGCATGCAAAGACCGTGATTTTGGAGTTTTGCCGTACTCTGGCTTTTTGACACTCAGCCCTGCATGGATTTTGTTTGTGTATGTGTGACGTCAGCGGTCATGCATTCTTCTCCGCACGACTGTTGTACGAATAGTGAACAAGTTCTTCTCGCAACAAGTGGTCATGCAATATCCTTTCAGTATCAGAGGCTAAGCTCAGGGCTAGAATTTCGGCAGGAATCCGAGAATCGATTCTCGACAAATAAAGATTCTCCTAAACGGATTTGTGTGACATTCAATGTTGAATTCTCAAAAAACTGAAGTTAAGAACTTAAAACTAACAAATTAGAGATTCTCGCAAAATTTGTTTTGGGAATGACTGATTCTCGCACACAGCGGCGAAATTCTACCCTCTTTAACCCTGCCTTTGATAGCCTGAGGCTTTGGCTTTGCCGAATTTAATACTGACGAATAAACACGCTGAATGCTGTACATCATTAATATTATTTATATGTTATCCTGTCTTGGCAACACTTTCTGATTTTCAATGATTCCTGATTCAGCCCAAATACAAAAAGAATCATGATGTTGTATTATTATTCTCACCATCATTCACTGCTCCAACAAACTCGACTGTGCAGTGCCATGGCACAAAACAACAAAGTACACGATTAGAATTACATACACGCTCAATACCTGTATCACATCATATATTGAGTAACTTCGCTAACCGAAGATCCATCACGTCCAGATAAACTAAATGTCCCAAATAAATGACTTCCAATGATACTACTGTCCCTGACTGTTGTGATTGTACATTTGTGAGTAATGATTGACCGCTGGGTGTAACCGACGGTAAACTATCCTTCTTGTAACACATAAATTCTTATGCCTATGGACAGTGTCTGATTGGTGATGTCATGAATTGCTTGACACTGTCGAAAATGCCCTTTTAACCACCGAAAATATATAAATTAATTCGCACTAAGTTTAAATGTGAATTTTGATTTTAAAATTAAACAATTTGATCAAATATTTGGCAGTTTGAAATAATTAGAATATTATACTAAAATGTATCATTTACCTGGAGCTATTAAAAGTTTATCAAATGTTTCTATCTTTCTTTGGGATACTACTATTTCTGTAAATGCCATGGGAAATGATTTCAAAAAAGGGCAACATTTTGGCCTACAAAAATTTGGTTGTAAACAAGGCAGACGTAATGAACACTGATCCTTCCTTAGAAGAAACATTCATCAGCCGGTTTGATTCCATGGACTGCGGAATCCACGGGACAATTTGTAAGCAATAATTAGGCAATCCTCTACTTAGCCTGGGTTTTTATTATTTCGTGCTATAGCTGCCCTAAGTAAAGTGTACGCTTATTCCGGAATAAAGCTTACACTTTATCTTAGGGCAGACTATATCATGAAATAAAAACCCCCTAAAGGAGTACCCCATAGCAGTTCAGGTGAAACAAGTGTCTCTGCTCCGTGGGTTTAGGGGATGCCCGATTTAAGGATAAGAAGGTTTAATGTTGAAGATTGGGCCTTCAGTCTGCACTTCCCAACCTCATCTGTAGTTTCGCGACCGAATTTCATCCGTATTGAAATTGAAGCGAAGCTAAAAACGTGATGTTGTAACCCCCATAGATTACTGGTCATTTTAATATTGGTCGACCACAAATGGGGGCACATTTTTCGCTCATAACTTCCAAACCAAACATCATTTGCTCTAAGATTTTCCACAGATAAATGAGAAAATATAGCTTTCTTCTGATACCAACAATGTGACCACTTCCGGTAAAATCTCACAACCTATCATGTGACACGCACTAGTAAATAACTATTTTTTATTAAGATCTCACCCAATCGGTAGATCAGAAGAAAGGGAGTGTCGAGTAGTAATACTAGATTCACAAGGCATTTGACACCGGTACCTCACCATCGCCTGTTAAACAAGCTTCGATTCTACGGCATCAATGACCATCTATAAATTTGATATCAATCTTTTCTAATAGAAGATCTCAGAGAGTGTGCTCGAGGGAACAGACTTCTTCCACCGTACCTGTCGACTCTGAGTTCCACAGGGAACGTCTTAAGGTCCCTCCTGTTCTCCTGTATTTTTTTTTTTTTTAACGACCTACCTAATCACTTCATCAACACTCACGACTTTTCGCAGACGCTTGTTTTACTATACAGGAGCATCAGTTCACCATCCGACGTCCAGAGTCCTTCAGGAAGACCTTGATAAATTAACAACCTGGCAAACGGAATGGCAAATGCAAAATTTAACCCTAAGAAATGCTATGTGATGCACATTTCCTTGGCTAAAAATCAGAGTCACCAGGACTACACTTTTGCAACGCAGAAGTTGGAAGTAGTAAAGTCGCATCCATATTTGGGGGCATCCCCTGCAAGACGATCTTGGTTTGGAATACACACATCATGCCCTGCCTCAGCTAAAGCCAAGCGAATGTTAGGAGTCATTCGCCGAAACATATAGCAGTCCGGAAACCTGAATGAAACTGCTACAAAAGCTTGTCAGGCCCTCATTGAATATGCCTGTATCCACTGGGATCCTCAGGCAAAAAGGACACATTCAAAAACAACTCGATAAAACAAAAGATGCGTCTGCCAGATCGTCAAGAATGAAATATAGCGTGAAAAAGGCGCAGTAACCAGAAGCATCCAAGACCTTGGCTTGACATTCACTTGAGGAGTAGGAGGAAGAGAGGCAAGGCTCAATTCACCCTTACTGTACAAAATCAAATAACGAACTTGGTTGACCATCCCCAGTGCCTGCTACCAAGGGGTACCCCCGGCACCCGCGCTCTCGTCATAATATACCATGTAGCTTTAATCCATAAACCCAGAGCAAGATTCGACTTGTATAAATTTTCATATTTCCCTAAACTGTTCCCGGAATGGAATAACTTGACAATTCAATGTCCACGCACTATCTTTGGACTCTTTCAGCAACACTTGTTTCATAACTTTTCATCACCCCCGCACAAGCCTGGCATTATAACCCTTATAGGGTCCGACCAGTATATTGAAATCATATACAGAAAATCTGGGCCTTCTGGTGACGAGGCTATACGATCGGGCCATGACCTTGTAACATGTATTGTAGGTGAAAGAGAGACTCTTCAGCAACTTCAGGACACTTTCGAATTTTGAAATCGGGTACATTCCGTGCAAACTTATTTCAAATTTTTGATACGGGACATAACAGTCATTTGTAGAACAAGTGGTCAAAGGTCAAGTCTTTTATTTTCTTTATTTTTGCCATGGCACATGGTTAGTGTCCTTCTTTTCACACAAAACTATAGACAGAAATCTAAACGATAAAAGGGATACCCTTGATTTTTTTTAGGTTATTGTTTTCGAATATATGTACCTACATATTCATACATTACAAGTTTTATCTCTGCCAATTTACCAACTAATTTGAATATTTTGAGGAAAGAAAATGTTTAAATTGTCTGTTTGTCTCAATGAAAAGGAAAATCCCATTTCCTTAATATAGATGTACTTTAAGAACAACTATACACTCTTCATTTCTGTAACTTGCATGATTTTCTCTTAACATCATTACAGAATTTTGCAGCAACGGTCTATTCGAGTAGGCTTACTTTAACCTAATTAGCATATTTTGACCAAAAATGACAAAATTTGCATTTTTTTAAAATCACAATGCAAACAAGCTGAAAAATTTCTGGATTTTTTTTTTTAAACAAAAGAGCATAAACAAACATAATTATGAACCAAATGAGCTCTAATGCTCTTAAAGGGGGATGGCCCGATTTAAGGATATGAAGTGTTTCATCTTGATAGATTGGCCTTTCACCCAAAAACCCCACCTGAAGTTTTCGCGCCGATATTTCACTGGGTTTTCCATGTGAGAGCAGAAAACGTGATTTCGTAAGCACCCCATAGAGTACTGTTGAAATTAATATTGGTCACCAATTTGGGGTACATTTTCGCTCATTACTTCCAAACCAAACATCCTTTGGGCCCTAGATTTCACAGGTAAAGATAAAATATTAGCTTTCGTTCTGATACCAAAGTTGACCATCCGGTAGAATTCCGTGCTTTGGGGGACGAGGCTATTTAGGATTCGGCCATGGAACCTTTAATTGGCCTAATAAACAATTATTTTAACCACAAATGTGCAAAATTTAAGAGTTTGGTTATTTTCCTTCTTGCATGTTGTGAAAGTTTCCAAGCTATCAGTCATGAAATTTTTTTATTGTTTCCTCCTCCCTCAAACGCTTTACCCAACACAACTATGAAGAGAGTGAGTTGTATGAAATGTTACATAGGCCTAAGTGTGCATATTTGTTGCCAAATGAGCAATTTTGAGAGTTTTTTTTTAAATTAAATTTGCATTTTGTTAGGAAGTTTACAAGCCCCTATCAATATTTGTAATTTTCATGCTTTCTTCTTCTTCCTACCTTTACAAACACAACTTTGTAACATAATAGTTGAAAATTTATTTCATGACCTAAGTTACATATTTTTTATAAATCACAATGCGCAAAATGTATATAAAAGGCGGTTTTATAAAACCCCCACTTTTCATCATCATTTGTCCCCCAAAGAGGCCCATATGTTTAAGGTTTGCCACTCTCACACACCCAAGGGCCTCATATTTTTTTGAAGAATTAATGAAAATTGACACCAAAATAACCCTACTTTTTGAAATTTCGACTTTTTTTTTTTTTATCATTTTATATCATATTTTTTTGTCCAAATGACACACCTATTTATTATGGGGCAATTTGGCTGTCTCTCAACCATCCCAAAGACCCATTTTGTCCATGTTACCACCGAATGCTCCGGGTTTGGAAATCGTAAGGCATGGTCATTTTTTTTTTGGGCGCCGGTGAATGGAGGAATTGAGGGACATGGCGAAGAAATTTGTAATGAGCGAGTGCACATAAATTTTCATCAAGAAGCAGACGGGGGGGAGGAACAATGAGCTTTTTCAGAAAAGGGAAAACTGTTCATAATTTTTTTTAACAAATAAACGAAGCGAGGAGGGAATGCGACCTTTCTCGCCAAAAAAAACGGTAAAAATCCTCCATTTCTCCTGGTGTAAATAATGCCATGCCCCGTCCCCTAGTGTACTTTAATAAGCAAATTCCTTCAAGGAAGAATTGAGGGACCTGCTATCAGGACAGAACAGAAGGTCTCATCAAACAAGTGTGAATTTTCGGCAGATTTATAATGGAAATGGATTTGGTGTTTATAATGCTTCATCCTACAAATCGAAGCCCATACCTCCCTACGAAAGCGGTTTTCCTCCCCACAATAACGGCAACAATCGGATAATTTAATGTCATATAGGCATGTATTACATCATATTTTTCACTGAAATAACAAACTATATATTTTGCGATCTTTACATCAAAACCTTTCATTAAGTACCAGCCGCCGCACGTGAGCGCCACATGCCTCAATAGTGTTGCCATTTCAAGCATCAATTGGGCGTGCAAGCTGGTTTCCTTTTCTTGGTGGCACTTTTTACGCATTACTCATATTAGTCTTCTTTTCTTCCGAAGCGCTGTTGAGTGATGCAAAACAAAACAAGTGAAATTTTAAAAAAAAATAACATACTTCTTTGATCAATATGTAATCAGCATATCTTGTTGATTTTCTATAATATTTTCGTTGTGGAGAGAAAAAAAATCGCGAATTTTTTCAAAAATCCATATCTCAGCCCACACATCTGACTCACAATCAACAAACTCCCAGCTGTAGCTTGTCAACATAACTGTTCCAAAAACTCACATCTGAAGGGCCTGTAACTCAGTCACCAACGCTCGATTTACACCATTTCGCCAGTCACCGTTAGTCACCTTAACTGCTAAACTCATCAAAGTGTGTGCCAAGCGGCGTGGTCTATGTTTAGCATGCGTTTCCAATGGGGCGTTGAAAGGGTGCTGCTCGAAAACTTGCTCATTTTGTGGGATGACTTATCAAGGTATCTCACGCGATAGCTTACCAACCTAACTCTTATTTTTTCGATTCCGTTTTAAAGTTAAGGAAATATCTCTGCAACAACATATTTGAGTGGGAATGGGATTAGCATTATTGTGAATTAAATTGATGATTTCGGTAGAATGTGTTTGTTCTCTCTATATACGCACCACTCACAACCCCGTTCAGTGCAGTAGATCGGTCACCGATTACGTAATAGGTAACTGAACTGCCTTAAAAGCTGACTCAGAGATTTCCCGGGAGGGCGCCCTCAATTTTCAACGAATTTGTGTGTTTTGGCATATACAGAATTCTTGTTCCATATAATAATCACTGTGTGAAATAAGCAAGCTTAAATAAAATCGAAGTCCTTCATAAAAAATACAATCTTTGTTAAAAACTTCCGGATCCGGAAATTTTGTTTATACAACGGATCCTATGCACTGTATACGTACATAAATGTGAGTGCATGAAACGAAAAATCCGATTCAGCTTCTAACACTTTGTAATTAAGCATTTAGGTTAGTATCTTCAGTTCTAGTTGACTATTTTTAGTACAAACTACACAAAAAATATATAGTTCGAAATCTCTGAGTCAGACTTTAAAAGTAGAGGATTGCAATAATTATTCAAACATGACTTGGCTAGAAAGCCTATGATGAGCCTGAGCATTGCGAGCCTTGCTAACTTAGGCTGAGCTGAGGTAGCCTCAGTTCGCAATGGCAATGCAACCCTAGGGCTAGGCTATACGAGCAAATCAGACGCTTCCTTTAAAAATCGGACTGACGTTTTCGTTGTGGACCCTGCACTATTTTAGTTTTGCAGAACAGTGTATTCAAAAACGTGAAGCAGCGGATTTACTGAATTTACAAGAGGGCCTACAAGTAACTCCGATAAATTACCCAAGTTGTTGCTAAAGTACCGCATAATTAATACAAATCCTCGACAGTGATTTGCAAAAAAAAAGGCTTAGCCTTAAGGCTTAAAAAAACAAAATATACATCAACAATTTGCTTTCAATCTTGTGTGAGTATGCGTCTAGTAGTAGTATTGCCGCTGTCGTCACTGTTCTGGAACTATAGCAATTATATATGGAGGATTTCCCTGAATTTTGTACCTCAGTATTATAAATTATGAATTTATAATATGGCACTCATTATAAAATACCTTCTCAGGTACGTGGTGTGCCTTTTTTTAAATACTACCGAGCGAGGATAAATAAACAATTTTTATTTATTTGCGAACCACTTTTTTCTTCGAGCCCTATAATCCCTTTTCGCACTTTAATTCAATTCAAGATGCATTGTGGGTAATATCCAACGATCTTTTGGTAGATAAACAAAACTGCGCTACCCCCCTGTTAACATTTCAATGTGGTGGACTTTGACGTTTTCACAAAATTACTAAAACGTAACTCGGGCTTCTAAACAGGTTTGCCTTTGTCTGTTGTTATGTCCCATATTTAATAACTGCCATTAAGGAATTCAGACCGTGATAGTTCATGAAAAACCAAGTTAAGACATTTTTGTGAAAAAACTGCAAGTTCACCACATTGAAATTGTAAACGTATCCCCTTTTGTTTATCTCCAAAAGATAGTCGGATGTTACCCACAATTGATCTGAAATCTGAAATTGCGAAAGGCTTATTTATTTACACTGCCAGGGTTATGGTTCGAAAGTGCTGCTTTCTATACCGTGATGCCTGTACGCCCAAATAAAACTTTCATCACGTAGAATTCCTTTACTTAAGGTACCCGATTTTGCTCTGGCTTTTTTCTGTAGCCTATGATAGCCCTAGGCATATACCTCATATTAGATTGAGTTTGGTCAACTCGTCCAAAACCCACTCGGGCCCATAACAACATACAACTTCGGCCAATAACAACACCAACCTCGGCCCACATTTTCTACCACTCGGCCCACATTTTCTACCAACTCGCCCACAATTTTCTTACCAATTCGGCCGGGCCCAACACAAGTCGGCCCAAAACAAGTCGTCCAAAACCAAGTCGCCCAAAACCAAGTCCAAGCCCAAATACTGAATCGGCCATTTGGGCAAACTTTTTACCCCTTGTCAAATTTTATTTTTCTTCTCAGACTTTGCCATTTTGTCATATTTTTTGGAGATGAAAATAGTGTCTATGTGTAACTCCTCTTAATCGGGAAATTTTTCGGTTAATCTGGACTTTTCCTCGACTTACTGTCCTCTACTCCCGAGGAGTCCCGATTCGCGGAGTCAACTGTACAGCGAGCAAATATGCCAAACCGATTTTGCAATGCGAATTTTGTAATTATCAGTGTACTTGCATACATGTATGGCTTGATTTGGATTTTTTAGGAACTTCTTGTCCAAAAAAATGAAGTGGCGTTTATTATTAAAGGGGTAGCATTTATTACAGACAAACGGTAAGTTTATCCTTGAATTTAACACTTCCCGATTTCACTTTTAAAAATTCTGTGTTGAGATATGATCAGGATACTGTTGAGGTATGAAAATTGGGTTAAGAAATTAAGAAATGTCTACTCATCCGTGTCCATGGACCTTTAAGAAACAATTAGGCTAAGCACTTCAAGCACTCACGGTTCATGGGAAAATTGTCAGTGTGTGAGTGGGAAGGGGTTTGGGGTGTGAAGGGGTGGAGCAAGAATGATAGCGAAAGGAAGCCTTTACCTGGTGGTATTGCAAATAGAAGGTGTCTCTCCCAGTGCGGCGCCATCACCCATCTTTTTTTCTGGGGTGGGGGGAGAAACATGGGCAAGTTTTAAATTTTTTTTGGGGGTGCTGCAAAAGTGGTTATGGTTCTATTAAAATGGTTAATGGTTTTCTATCTAATTTTAAAAGTGGTTAGAATGGTTTCTTTTTATTTCATTTTCCTAAAAGAAACAAATCATGATTACAAATTATTTTTAGGGGAAAAATGTGAAATGAATTGCCAATTCAACATTGGCAAATGATGTTAGGGATACTAAGGAATTAATACCCATCAATTACCGCCGCCTGTGTGACTCCCAGCTGAGACTAATAAAAATGTTGTCATTATTAATTTCGCTTGCCAAACTCCCTAATCCCTCATGAGTTTGATCTCGCAATGCAAAAATGCGAAATTTTGCTGCAACTTTTAACCATTTTTTTACAAAAATTCGAGAGGTGTCCTCGAAAGATTATGTACGGCACCATTTTAAGAGAAGATGTAGTAATATGTTTCATAAGAGAAGAAGTTGTTTTGTTTTGAGGGGCACCTAGGTTGTTAATGGCATTTAAATTTTGCTTGGATCATTTTAGTCACGCGTTCTGTAGTAATCATGTGTGCAATATTGCGCTGCCGATTTCAAGTAACCCTAGGCCTGTTGCCAAGTTGAATTAATGTTAACATTGCAACGTGTACACTGTGATAGTTGGATCGTTCAGTATTGTGTTTTAACACCATTCCTAGGGAAAATTACGCAACGTAACGTATACCCGGGGGCGGGATCACATAATGAAATAACATATGGGTGCCGGGTATGGGTGTAAGGTTGGCGCGGGTCCAAACCCTGGGGCAATTCGGTGACAAGAGGCTCAAACAAATAGGGGTATTTGGGGTTGAGAGACTGAGCCAAAATGGCCCCCCCCCAAATAGGGCTTTTTTTTTTTTTTTTCGGGTGACAATTTGTATGCAAAATTTTCCAAAACATGTTGGTTTTTTGAAAATTTTTTGCAAAAATTCCCAAAATATGGGTTCTTTGGGTGAAATTTCCCCAAAAAGAGGTCTTTAGGTGACAGTGGTAAAACTACCATAAATCCCAGCAATGTTGGTCCGCTTTGTTGACATTTTCATTTTCAAAATCTATGGGGTCTTTGGGTTGACAGGGTGCCTACCTCCATAAATCCTGAAATTACCCAGGGACATCCGCTTGCTGAGCTTATCCGTGGACTGCTGGCTAACAGGATGTTCTTTGTTCAGCTAGGAGCGAGAGAGGCGATGGGCGTAGGCTCAAGAATGGTCTCTAACCACAAGGGAGTGTGCTTGCACCTCTCCTTTCACATTATATACCAACCGACCAACCAAGGAGGCAGGAACCTGTCGTTTTATTTATGCCGACGATCTTGGAATTACGCACAAGATGCCGACTTCACAGTTGATGAAGAGATACTCTTCCAAAAAAGCTTGGATGAACTCACACCCCTCCTTATTCATGCAGGAAAACCAACCTACGTGCAAATCCATCTAGACACAGGTGTGTGCTTTTCCTCCCATCCTACGCAACGAACCGTGAAGCCAAACTTCACTTAAAGTTACCTGGTCTGGCACTCCCCTGGAGGCACTGTTATAACCCTGTCTACCTAGGCGTCCCTTGGAAACCGCACTCTCTCTTATTAAGACCCCATTGAGAAGAGCAAGATAAAGGTATGTTCACCAATAAACCTCTTTGAACAAACTCACTGGCACAAGATTGGGAGCTCGCCCACATACACTAATCGACGGCACTTGCCCTGTTCTCTGCAGTGCAAGGTAATGCCTGCCCTGTTATGGAAAGATCAACCCATGCCAATAAGCTTGATCCAGCGTTAAATTGCCTCCTGCCGGCTAATTGCGGGGTGTCTTCGGCTAACTCCAACGGGGAACTTATACATCCTAGATAGGAATTGCTCCACCAGACTCGCGTATCTAGCGAGCTGCAGAGTCGTGCTGCCAAGATAATCCAAGTGAGCAAACCCTATGTCTGGACAGATACCTGCTGTCCAACGGCCTTAAATCTAAGAGATTTTTCTTAAGCAAGTCCACCTCTTGAAACAGTCTCTAAGGAGGTCAAGAGAGTCGCCTTGTTGAAAGAAAGACTTGCTAACTAAGTAACATCTATCGGTATTGAACCTGGTGACATCTCCCACCTGGAGCTGACCTCCCTGGGCTGAATGGCGATGTGGCCTCAATAGATTGAGACCATAACTGGCCGATCTAAGGTTTCCTTCAGAAGTGGGGCTATCTGGAAGCAGACCAGGGTACTAACTGTGGTTTTGGAACAGCACCACAGCCAATGGAACACCTCATTGGGTCTGCCCACTGCTGGAGCCAACACTGCACAAACAAGGACCCTTGCGGAATTCATTGAAGCAGCCCACGTTGTACCATCTGCTGGCGGATTCATATTTGATAACCACAGTGTTTGGAGACACGATTAAGAAGAAGAAGAAGCGGTGCTGCAAATTGGGGTCTTAAGAGCTTTACATACCCGTCACCTCTCAGATGCGTGGTCCCCCGTATATTGTTTACCAGCAATATGGTCATCTCATGCTCCTAGTGTCAATCAATTTTCTTTACCTAGTAGTTTAAAGTGGCAACTGTCAAAATAATTTAAAAAAAATATTCACGATGGTTGGCAAGGGGAACCTCTGAGCTTAACGTTGTGACGAAATCAATTAGATGTTTGTTGTTGTTGTTGTGTTTTTTTTTTGACAAAACACAAAAATGTGATGATGTCATTTGTGCACTTGGTCAGAAATTCTACTGTGAGGTACTTAATAAGGTTAGGCAAATAGGCCAAAAAGTACCAATCAAGACGTCCTCATTGCGGCATACACAATAAAAACATGGACCCATAATACTAGAGTAGTATAGCTAGAACAGGCGACCATCGGGCCAAAATTGTCGTTAATCAGCCTGGCTAATTCTGTTTCAGTGACCGGTCCGTGTTCAGTTGATCGCTCCCGTTTACTCGGCTATTGCGCGGGCACTCCCACTGTTAAAAATAGCAGCATAGCAGGCAACTCTTTTTCCTCTTTCAATCATTCAATATGGGTAGGCAGGTGGCAATTATTTCAATAGTAGTTAATCTTTAGTTAAACTATTGACATGTTATGTAAACACGGATCGGGTCAATATATTTATAAAAGAGACTTTAAACTCAGTAACTGGCAAACCCCTACATTACATACGTCCCGACATAACATTGCAAAAATACCATCGACTGCAAATGTCACATGTTTGTGCCATGTGGGGGGGGGAAAACTAAGTCTAGAATAATGAGTCGTGCAAAGCCCCCCCCCCCACCCAACAATCATGAGGTAAATTGCTTCAGTAACACAAAGTTGGTGGTGCTTAAATATACATGCTCCTCTGTGTACGGTTCCAGAACCAGAGGTCAGTTAAGATAAATGAGTAGTGTTTAAAGGTAAGGTGAACCTCTGGTTCTGGTTACCAAACTAAATTAAAAAACAGAAATGGCTGGAGAAGTGAAAGTCCATTGCTACAGGACTTGGGTCATAGATGCCCATGAGAACTTTCATATGAATATGATGTCAATGGTCACATACTAAGGTCAAGGTCATTATCGGGGTCAAGATCCTAGGCTGAAATATCAAATTGCCTTCATTTGGGAATAAACACTGTAAAAGTCCAATGCTACAGAACTTGGTAAGATAGCCCTTGGGGAACCTCATATGATAATGAGGTCAAGGGTCACATACCAGTTCGAAAGGTACATAACCCGGTCAACGGCCATACCAAGGCTCAAAGGTCACATACCAGGTCAAGGATCACCTACCAAGGTCAAAGTCAATACCAAGGTCAAAAAGTTGTCACATACCAAGGTCAAAAGTCACATCTACCAAGGTCAAAAGTTACATGCATGGTCATATTACAAAGGTCATATGAGGTCAAGTTAAACAATGGGCTGAAAACATCAAATTGGATCATTCGAGAAGTAAAAGTCCAATTGCTAAAGATCTTGGACATAGACGGGTCATATATGCCCCTTGGGAAACCTTCATATGATAATGAGGTCAAGGGTCACATACCAGTCAAGGTCATATTGAGGTCAAGTTTTAAATTGGCAATTGGCCTCATTCGAGAAAAGTGCAATTGCTCACAAATCTTGGGTCATGCCCACTTGGGGAACCTTCATTGATAATGAGGTCACATACCAAGGTCAAGAGTCATGCAGTCATTTAAAATGGGCTGAACACTCAAATTGATAAAGTTGAAGTTGAAGGCTAATTTCAACCAAACTGGCCATACCGTACATGCAACATGGTAACATTCGGATGATAAACAAGGGTCAAGGGTCACTTGCAAAGTCAAGGCCATCTTGATATTCAAGTATAAACTGGAGTAAAGGAAAGGTAGTGGGAAAGAAGGGACACAAGTAGTTAGAGAACTGCTTGTTTTATCATTTACGAGTGCCTAAGTGGCATTTAGTTTGCAGAAGTAGTAAGGGAGATGGGCTAAACAGTAGCTGATGAGCTGCTAGTGGCAAAGAAGTTTCAAGACAAGGGTTTCAGGACAGGAGGAGTAAGGAGTTCATCCCACAATGCACCAGTTTTGAGAAACCCTTTCACCTCAATAAAGGTTGTGACCCCACAGAAATCTATTCTAAACACATACACCGACTTTACATAATTTTAGCCCACAAAGCACTAGTACTAAGGATTTTTTTTATCATGAGCATGAAATGTTGTGTTTGTACTTGAACGCTTTTAATCCCCAAGTGCTGCGAAATGTGTGTATGAATAACAGTACAATATGCACATTGCATGCATTATTTGGGATTGGTTCAAAGCCTCCTTTGTGTTCAAACTGATGGGTAAATCTGTTGGAACTCCAGGGTTTTTTTGTTGTTGTTTTAGAATGTTCCTGGGACCATCAGATACACGGTACCTCGAATAGAAACCTCCCTACTGGACCTGCACTTCTTAGGGCATGTTAGGAGCGTCCGTATCATAGGATACATGCGGCCCCGGATTCAGCTTACTCAGTAGAATAAATCCTGACACACCAAAAGCCATTACTAATGACGTGTGGACACGCTAAGGGTTAATTACAAGTTGTGTCCAATCTTTTATCTATCAATATACAGGAGATCAATCACTCACTTACAAGCTAGAGTACAGAAAGACCTTGAAGTATGTGAAGTACCTATAACTCATTCAGCCTGGGGACACACGTAAATAAACATGGAGTTAGAGTGGAAGTGGAAAAACTTGATAACATGAAATGTATCTGCCTCTACCTGTTGATGTTATGTTGTTGTGTCATCAAGAGTTCTGTATCATCTGATGTCAAGCTGTGGATCTCCAAGTCGGACAGTATCCTGATTATGTTAAATTGAAACAAAGTTGAATTACATTAAAAATTGGTGAAGTGGGATAGCCAATTTATTTGCGATTGATGAATGACAGTGTTGCAATACCACAAAATACAGAGGATTTTATGATTAAAGGGCACATCAGTGATTTGCTAAATATCAAAAATTGAAAAAATCATCAAAAAAACCAAGATTTTTGCATGTCTGTAACAAGTATGGTATCCTTACCATACGAAACTGATAGGACAGAAAGCAACATAATAAGGACGGAAATTGGAGATTGTAGTCATTAGTGTCCGAACCTACACTAATAAACACGTAATTCAATGGAGATTTGTATCTTGAAACACTGCCGTTTCTTCCTTTTCTGTGCATTCTTGCACGCTGGAAAAAGAAGTTAGAGAATTCTAGAGACTTACTTTTCACTTTTAAAGCTATTCCTGCAAATTCAAATACTTTGGCTCTTTCGGATAAATCACGATAGTGTCTTTAACCATAGCGTCCGATTGGGGTGACTGCCAGGAAATCTGACCTTCACGCTGGTGCCTGAGCCTTGGGCGTCGCTTTATGGCTCAGACTACCCAAACACGCAGGTACAAGCCAATAATAATTAGTCTAGATCCTGACTAGCAGATGCGCACCCTCGAATCGTCGCTTGATATGCTGAGATACACGGTAATCGCGCATATAGGATAGACACTGTGGAAGTGATGGTTCACGCACGCTGTGTACCGAGCGTCACGCAGTAAAAAACGCAAAGCGCGAAGGAAGAGTGCTCGCGTAGGCGCGATCTACACAAATCGTCGAGTTGCAGTTGGCTTAGTGTGGGAAATTATAACCACAGTTCAAAACAAATACGTGAGAGCTTTCAATGTGCATTGGCCAATGAGTTGCCAAATTTCATTTTGTATGTACCTGCGTCTTTGGTCAGTTGTAACGTTGTGAGAGAACCAAAGTCGCAGGGAACCAGCGTAATCTTACCTTTGATGAACCATTGTTTAACAATCTATTTACAAAATCTTGATAGATGCAAAATGTCTAAAAATTGTATATGTTAATTGAGCAATATTTTCTCATTTAAAAAACCACTGTGGTCGGAGGAATAAACTCCATTGTTTGTAAGATTTGTTTTGTACATCTTTGTCTAAATAAAAGAACAGGTCCAGTATGGGCCATATGGGAACACCTATGGTTGGCCCACAATCAATGTCACCAAATCACAGCCTGTATTTTACAGTCTACATTTTGCAGGCACCGTTGCGTAGTGGTGACGGATGCTTATCACCATTTTATCACCATACCTATACTTTGTCTTTGTCTGATTATGAAGTAACGACACGCGCGTATTCCAGTGCCGCCTTTCAGTTGCAGGCGATTGTGCTTTGCCTACGCGCGCGCTGAAGTCGGTACACTTTACAATACGCTCGCGTCGCTACTTCGTACTTCCGAGCTGGACAGAGTATAGTTGGCATGACTGGCAGAATTTTTGTACCATTTCTCAGATCGATTGGTTCCCAAAATAAAGGACTTTTTGTGCATCTACAAAGAGTGAACACATAGGATGATGCTTTTTTGTGTCGGCTGCAAGAGGGCACAATAGTATGCCTCTTTTGTGTGTCTTCAAGAGGGCACATATGGATTGCTTTTTTGTGTCGTCTGCAAGAGGGCACTAGGGATTGCTTTTTGGTGTCGTCTGCACGAGGCACATAGGGATTGCTTGTTGTGTCGTCTCAAGAGGTTCACATAGGGATGGCTTTTTTTGTGTCGTCTGTAAGAGGCCACATAGGGAATTGGCTTTTTGTGTCTTCTGGCAAGACGGGCACAAAGGGATTGCTTTTTGGTCGTCTGCAGAGGCACATAGGGATGGCTTTTTGTGTCGTCTGCAAGAGGGCACATGGGATTGCCTTTTGTGTCGTCTTCTGCAAGAGGTCGCATAGGGATTGCATTTTTGTGTCGTCTGCAAGAGGGCACATAGGATTGCTTTGGTGTCGTCTGCAAGAGGGCACATAGGGATTGCTTTGTTGTGTCGTCTGCAGAGGCACATAGGGATTGCTTTTTGTGTCGTCTGCAAGAGGCACATAGGGATTGCTTTGGTGTCGTCTGCAAGAGGGCACTAGGGATTGCTTTTTGTGTCGTCTGCAAGAGGGCACATAGGGATTGCTTTTGTGGTCGTCTGCAAGAGGGCACATAGGGATTGCTTTTTGTGTCGTCTGCAAGAGGGCACATAGGGATTGCATTTTGTGTCGTCTGCAAGAGGCACATAGGGATTGCATTTTGTGTCGTCTGCAAGAGGGCACATAGGGATTGCATTTTGTGTTGTCTGCAACACGGCACATAGGGATTGCTTGTGGTGTGTGTTTGTGTCAGGTTCAAAATTGTTGACTCAATGTTAACCCTAAACAGATTGCCTACTGTTTCCATCCCACATATGCACACATTTTCCATTTTCCATGCCTCTTGCATCTGGTCCTTGTAACTACCCACTCATCTAGTATTTCCGTAACTTAACCATTGTTAGCTGTCACCTTCCGGACCACGATGAATTCAACAACCTTTACAGCTTATAATCCTCATACTCAGATCAGGTTTATTTCCAAGCACATATCAAATTTAATAAATTAGAGTGACAAGGAGGAGGCGGTCGAAAGGCCAAATGAGGGACCCGATGGAGACTACCCCCTAAGCAAAATTAAGTTAAAACAAAACACAGTAGTAGTAGTAGAAAGGGGACCCCCCAGGACTGCAAAGATGACATTCAACAAAGGACTTTGCCCCAGGTTACTTGTTTTCATAACGGAAAGTAGATATCTTTCATGTTATTACGTAAATGGTGACGGATAGTGCTTCTTTTATGTACGTTTTTAGAGATCCATAAGCTGGACCAGTAGTTCTCACCGACCACCACTCCACCCCCCCCCACACACACCACTATACCAACACTTTGCACTTAGTATCCTAAGGCATCTAAGCACTATTTGAGTGTTGCATGGAAGGTAATATTCATCATGCAATGAGGCAAACCAGAGGTCTGAGGTTTTTGTGTCACCTGCTCTAAGGCAGGAAGACACATAGGGCTCACTTGTCCATTGTAGTTGTTGTTGAGGTTGGTTGTTGTTGTCCGTTGTTGTGAAAAAGGTTCACATTGCCTGTAATATCACATACTTGATGGATTTAAACTAAACGTGGGTCACAGGGCAATATGTGATCTCATGTGTGGATGAGGTCAAAGGTCACATACCAGGTCAAAGTTCAGTGAGGTCACGTTGTTGTAAAAAGGCTGGAAATGAGAAATTGACCTTATTTAAAAGTGGAAGTTTCAATTGGAACCAAACCAAACTTGGTTTATGGAGTTTAATGCAAACCCTCATTGTTATGAGGTCAAAAGCACATATCAGGTCAAAGGTCGAGTTAGGCCTATTCATTCTACAAACCACGGCGCATGCGAACCAAGCGGTCTGAGGACCGATGTATT
Source organism: Ophioderma brevispina (assembly GCA_023653785.1). Lineage (NCBI taxonomy): Eukaryota > Metazoa > Echinodermata > Ophiuroidea > Amphilepidida > Ophiodermatidae > Ophioderma > Ophioderma brevispina. The sequence goes on along the minus strand of JAMKCH010041149.1, from coordinate 7,524 downwards.
TTTTCGTTTTATAAAATGGGACCCATGTCTATGGGGATTTCTCTTGAAAAATACCCAAAGGGCTGCACATCCCCAAAATTATCTTTGTGGATGGCACATCCTAATTTTCAAAATTAATGCATTGAGAAATTAACAAAAACACCAGAAACACAGGGAATATTAAATCAAAGCACGTATCGGAATATACGTTTATGGTTATAACATTGCAATTCAAACATGGCAGAAGTTTATACATGTAATTTTAACACCACTTGATTAATATCGAAAATTTAAAATACAATTTTTTTACAAAAGATTAGCTTTCATCAAGGCATGTACTTTTATTTTTATTTCCCTACAGTCCCTGTATCAATGTGGTATAGGCGCCCCCTCTCATGGGTAGTCTCTTTTCGCCACACCCTCCCATAGTTATTTTGTGTTTTTTTTGTATTTGTTTTTGTTAGGGATAATTCTTCCGTAACTTGTCCCTGAACTGATTGGGCAATATGTAAGTAAGGTCCCTAAGGCACATGCAGAATCGGTCAAACAAATGTGATACTAACCGTCTGGCTGCATTGTTTTATGTCACTGTCGGGCATTCGTCCTTGTGGTTAAGAAAGGGTTCATGTACATATTATTTGCACAATCAATCAATCAAGGCTGGTAATCTGAAAGGTAGACTAACGGAAACCTGGGTTTTAAACCAAGGGTTAGGCCTACACGAGGGGACCTTCTTTCCTCTTTCCTTTCAAAAACTTTGACAGTTAAATGTTAACGGGTGAAAAATTCCTCATGGATGGCTGGAACAGCCCATCATGAGGAATTTTCTCACCCGTGACAGCACCTTAATAGAGTATGTTGTAAGAAAAAAAGGTCCCTATTGTAGGACTAACCCTGGTTTAAACCCAGGCTAAAGTTAGTCTCATTCAGAATACAACCTAAAGTAGTATAAATCCCCCAATGATGACCAATTAATACGATTAAACATTATCTGCACAGAACTGTAACAATTTGCGCAAACGACGCCGCGCCGCCGTCGGCAGATGGCTGCGCCCCCTCAACACTGCTCCGGCATCATGTTGAGGGTCTTTGAACAAGGCTATAAAATAATGGAAACATAAAGTTGTGAAATTTATAAGCTGCATTTTTCTTGTCCGATATAAATGTAAAGATCCAGTAATCAATCCAGGACACCCAGGCCGACAGGGATGCAAAAAAGACAGGATGGTGTTTGGTAGGTAAGGAAATTTTAAACAGAGGGTGTATTGAATAAATCCCATAATCATGTAATGTTGCTATTTGTAGTAGCCCTAACAAGGCAGGCTGTATATTTGTGAGGACTTAAAGATCACAATATACCACAGCTTTCATAATACTGCACTTCCACAGAACAACAAAACTACCACAAAATTGGATTGTGGTATAGTGTAGGTATATGCTTAGTAGTTTAAATCATAACTATAGTGATTGAGTATACTGACTCATCAATACCACAAAATTCCACAGTAAAACAACAAACAAACTGCACATAGTGTAACGGGATGTCCCACCTTCACATTTGCCCATTATTTGTACAGGAGTCCCTTTAATTTAAAAATGTTACTGTAAACAAAAGCTGAGAATGAAGGGGTTGCAATAGGTCGTCGAGATGTACGCGGAGGTACATAAACAGCGGAAGCGGCAACCTTTCATCTTTTGGGGGATTCCCCGACCATGGCTAAGGCTGATTGGTCGGTCGTGGTCTGCCGATACTAATTTCGGGTGTGGTGTGTGGAAAGTTGAGATGCGCTATTAAGACAGACTTGGGACGTGGTAAACTACACATCGGTAGAGGAGATCGACGGACTTAATTAAGGTGTGACCAACTTCAGATAGGGAGAGCAGACTGACTTGGACATGGCGGGTCTAACATAGCCTAAGGTATACTGGAGTGTTGGACGAGTAACAGGAGGACATTAAGGACACTACGAGAGGAAAAGCGGACGGACATTGAATCTATGACAACAAAGGTGGTTCTGTAAGCTGAGGAGGTGGGAGTTGGCGTCTGGAGGTGGACCCTATGATTTCAATTATGATTTGTTCAAGGTGTTTCTCAACCAAAAATGTGAGGAGACGAGCGGAGAAGAGGACCATTTGAGAGTACGAGCACAGAAGAGACCCTAAACGATAATTATTCTGTGAGAGTTAGATGGTTTAGATGTGCGGGGACTTACGAAATTCAACATGTGGGCGCTGATTTTGCCGAATGTAAAATTTGGCAAGTTTTCGCTTTGAGTAAGCTTTAGTACAACGGAGTCATGCTGAAATTTCGGGCATGTCAGACGAGTCATATCGATCTTTGCATTTACATTTACGAAATCCCCCCTCATTCTAGTATGACGACCATTACACAAGTCAAACGGTGTAGTGTATGTAGCACGATTACGAATCCCGACAAGAATCTCTCCAAACTACAGATTAATATTTTATTTTATCAAGACCAGATAAGAAGAAACAGGAATTACAGGGATAAATAACAAGTACAAGTTGGTGCATGATAAATACTGCGGCCATTTGGGTTATTTTCTTAGTTGTAATTGACTTCCGACGCAGCACTGCGTCGACAAGTCATATTAATACAGTGCTTGGTGGCTATGGCTTTTCAATGCATTATTGGCCTTACGTCGTGCCGACGACCAATGTCAAAATAACCACGTAGGTTCCCTGTACAAGGTAAGCTTACCTCGCTCGGACCGACTTTGGGATATATTTTGGGATATGGTAGCTGGCCCGCTTGGGATTTCTGATTTGTTATTAAAAATTGGGTTTGTATGATTGATCGAGGTAGGCCTACTTCGATTCGACGATACAGCGAGTTTTGACGAGTGTGACAATTAGGACTGAAGGAAATTTAAAAAAAAAAAAAAAAAAAAAACTGAATTTTGTTAAATTGTTGATTTTTGATTAAATGGTAAGTAAATATGTGTTTTGATCATGTTGCTTGCTTGTAGTGGGAGGGGTGGATTTTTTAAAACTTATTTGAAATACCAACCAAAAATTAAATTGGGACAAAAGTATGGTGGGGTTAAATTTTGAATTCTAAACAGGGTGTGTTAGGAATTCGTCAGGGACTTTTAAATGGAGAGTTTGAAATGTGATAAAATTTGAGCATAAATGGCCAGCAGCAGCACATCTGCACATGTGCATTTTTTCGCAAATTTGTCGGGCGTTGATTTGGGAGTTTGATGAGGGAAGGTTCGGGACTGAGTATTGTTTGGTACGGCATTCAAAGTTGGGGAGGGGTGAAATTGTGTCAAAAAATGTGGGAAGGGAGACAAAAATTGTGGATATGGAAGTAACAGTGTGTGTAACTTGTGTAAAATTTGGGAAATACAATTATTTGGCAAGTAGATTTGTGGCAAATCGATTGGTCACTGTGCTGTACCCCGGGCAGTATGTAATTTCGGTACAGCATGTAAACTCTATGGGAGAGATAATTTAGGGGTTTTCAATTGTGTGTTGTAGTTAGAGATACGGAAGCCAGGTCTGCCAGTTTTGAGTCTTTTGGTTCTAAAATGTGATGTGCAGGCAGTTGTGTAGTGTACACCAACTGTATTTTTTGTCGAGTCAATTTGTGTTAAAATTAGGCCCTTTAAATTTGGCGGCTTCAAAAAGTGGTTGTTTTGATTAAATATGCTCAGGTGTGGGGTATTTTATTACTGTCCTAGTTATGCTTGTGTAAAGCAAGCTGAGTCATTGATATCAAGACAGGTATAGAGAGCCATCTCGTGTATAAAATTAGGGGTCTGTGTTATTTGTCAAATGAGATCTCCCAGTTATGGTAGACCATGAGGTGTAAATTGGCATATAAATTGTTGTGAAATAATGACCGAGACACTATGTAGGTTTATGCCAATTGTGTACATGTTACCATGAACCTGTTCGTTAATTTTGCAAGTGTTTAATGTGTGTTTGCTATGGTGGAGTTAAGCATAGTAGAATTAGTAATTTTTTAGTGTATTAAAAGCATTCCAAAACAAGAATGTTTTCCATGTGCTTTTGCAGATCAATTTAGGTGGCTTGGTGGCAAAATTTAGTCGAGCATTGTAAGGTGATGGTCAATTTGGTATGGAGTCAGAGTGAGGAATTTTGTGGCGTGGGTGGCAGTTTGAGAGGGCATGGGGTAAATTTTGATGTAATTTTTGTTTGAGAGGAAGAAAAGGGGAGATGGTGTCGAAGTGATATGACTATTCCTATAGCAGGCAGCATTAAATTCACTGATTTTCATAATGTAGGGTTGGGTATCACCATGTTGTGAGGGTCAGAGTGAAATGTGGACTGTTGGATGTAAAATTGACCTTTGCGTTAGTGCACAACTTAAATTGTAATGTGAAGTTGTTTTGAGGAATATAAAATGTGGATTTTAGCTTTTGATAAAGATTACTCACTTTGTAAGAGCTTGGTAAATTGCTCAAAAAGGTGCACTAATTCATTTAGCAATTGGAGTAGCTAGGCAATGCATTACTGTCATCATAATCGTATGTTGGCCAGTTGTGTTGTTGTTAAAATGCGGTCATGTGGTACCAAGTACTTGTATGTTACTGTGTATGAGTGTATGTGTGCGCGTTTGTGAGATAGGAATTGTGTTGTGTGGTGTTGGTGCAGAGATATAGTGTGGGGAGTGAACGTTTTGGGGATGATGGGAAGAGTTATGTTGGAGTGAGTTAGATGAGTTATAAATACAGTAGGCAGATGAGTTTAGTCTTTGTGAAGTAGCTGGGATTCACGTTACAGGGGTGGAGCAGATAAATTGAGGAGGTTGGTTAGGAGAGTTATGAATGAGGTTGAGTTGCAATATGTAATACAACAAGGAGGGGGTAGAGGACGAGTTGGTTGTGGTTTGACAAGTTACAGGAGAGAGGGTAGACAAAAATGAGGGGTTAGATTGATAATTATGAGGTTCAACAGTTTTTGGGTGAGGTTTGGGTTGAGGTGAGGTGTGGAGTTTGAGGTGTTTGTGTGAGAAGAAGAGAGGAGTTATTGTTGAGTGAGCATAACATGTGATTCTGTAGGTTCGGTTTGATGAGTTGTCAATCTTTGAAATATGAAGGGAATATTGTACGTATATTCAGAATGTAATGTAAATTCATTTCTTTTAAGCCTATTGCTAAGTGCATTGACTTTGAGTGTGCATGTGTTTGGTTGTTGTCGCCTAGAATAGGGACGGTATAGTGTCTAGCGGTTAGCATGTAGGGGTAGCGGTTATTTGAGTGGTTTATATTACCGAGGAGGAGATTGAGGAGGAGGCATAATTTACAGGTCGAGGAGATGAAAATGGAAAGAGCTGCTAAATGTGGCGTTGACACACCAAGTGGAGTTGATTTGAGGTGTTTGATTTTGAGTGTTGGCACCAGGAAAAGTGGGGTGGGGGGGTTGCAAGACATTGTAATATTTAACATTAGGTCGGGTTATGGACGAGGCAGGAAAATGAGCGTTTGAGTGTGCAAAATTTGTTGGGTCAGTTTTAGCGCTTTTGGGTTGTAACCAATTAGCATGCAGGTTTGGGACACAGGGCATAGTTGTGTGGTGTGAGGAAGTTGATGATTAAATATCATGGTTTGCTATGGTAACATTTTTTGGTCTACATTGTAAAATATGTGGTCCATTTCGATTGTATAAGTAATATTAATGGTTTGAGGTGAACAGGTGTAATGTCATTTTTTGAGTCAGATATTGAAGTACACACGCATTCGGAATATCTGTTACTGTATGAACACAGAATAATGTTCAAGAAGTTTTAAGGAAACAAACAGTTCATGATCATGACAACAATTCCTTTGTACTAGCACTTTGTGGGCTAAAATGAGTGTAAAGTCAGGGTTTCTATGTTGTAAGAATAGGCTGTGTGGGATCACATGAACTTATTGATGGTGAATCCAAATTTACCAAAACTAGTGTGTGCATGTGAATGGATCATTACCCCTTGATCTTCAATGGACTGCAACATGTCATATTCATAAAATATACTATATTGTGTACACTGTTAATCATTAACAGGGGAGCCTTTCTTTTCTTTCATTAAAGTGGAGTGTTATGCCGGCCCCTGGTGGTTCATTTGCCGATGGCAAAGATTCAATGGAACAGCATTGGGGTTGAGCAAGAAGTGCCTTGTAAATACACGTAAGTCAAGTTAACTTCATTGTCATTTCCAGTAAACACCATGTTTACAGTTAAAGGTGTGTGTTCCGATCGTCTTTGGGACCCCCTGATTTACCTGGAAGTAGTATCGATTTGATATCAGATGAAAGACTGTATTTTTCCCTCATTGTCGTCCTGAAATTTGAGCCCTCAAATCCATTTCACTTCCCAGATAACAAAAAGTCTGCCATTTTTTAGTGGTTAACCATCAATATTAGTACAGTATTGATAGGGCTTTGCACATGCACTTTTGCGTCTACCATCAGAACATCAAAAACCGCAAGTTTGTTTCCCACGGTACTTGATGGGTGGTATGTGCAAGTACCAGGCTCTCATATTCAAGTAGAGAACACAATGCACATAAAATCGGAACCAGCACCTTTAAAAGGGGCTACATATATAAGGCGAAGGATAAAAAAGATTCTAAATTCATAAATATTATGGCTTTTAAGGTACAAGTGTACAATTACATAAAATGAGAGGGAAAAAGTTCACAATTTTGCAAAATTTGTCATATACCACTCTTGCAGATTTACATGCAGTGATAGTGACTATATCTTGACAATAAGCAGCTGATTGTGGTATACACCAGTGCAAAATAAACAAATTGGTCAACACGTACATGCTTGAGGTCAAACTAGACAGGTCATGGACACCATGCACAATCACACTTTTTTGGAACATTTGCAGTTATAGCTTTTTAGATCTCTGATGCAGCACACCTATAAAAAGTCCAGTATTAGATAAATGTACTGTTTTATCTGTAATGCATGAATTTTGAGTCGCTGGTAGGCCTTGTTTTAAACACACTCCCGTAGTAGTAACAAACATACCAACCATGGAATTTTATGGTCGTCTCTGGTGCTCCAAATTATCAAAAATTGCTGCTTGTCCCTTTAATCATTTACTTCTACTACTAGAGGTACAAATAGAATAGAACTTGCAGAAGCAGGTTCTAGGGAGCATTATCTATATATTATTAAAACGCAACTTTGCTGGGGAAGAGCCATCGGATTGGAATTTTTATTGCGTTCTTCCTCCTTTTTCCAAGCGTCTCACCGGCCATTTCCTCCTTCGCCCAATCATAACCGTACTTTCACAGCGCGCCCTGCGCAATTTATTTACAAACACTTGCTGATTTGCCAACGACCAGTATTTTATGCAATAGGGACTCCATGGTGGATCGCACATGACCGTGGTGTGCACTGAATGTGGCGTGAACGCCTCGTCGTGCATGTCACGGCGCTGCGCATATGATGCGCGTGATCTCTTTAAGCCTGTGTACGCTCCGTTGGTAACGCCCTTAGAGTAGTAAGGGTACGCACTGTAAGAGAACGGTTAGAAGGCCGACTTAAGACGAAGTGGCGA
>JAMKCH010041148.1:0-12782 GCA_023653785.1 Ophioderma brevispina | reverse complement strand
TACAGAAATGCCTAAAAGAAGAAAAGGTGATTCTTATTTGCTTATATTTCATATAAAACATAGGCTGAATTTCTTATTTTGCTCCTATACGAAATAGAAATGTCAACAATTTTTGTACCAATAAAAAACCTTTCTCAGCTTAATCCTTTCAGGTGGGCTTATTTTCGATGGAAAGCTTTCACATCAGGGCCAAAATCATAAGTTTTGATTTTTAGGGACACCTATATTTGAAATCTCCTTGTTGCACCTTTAAGATTCGCAGGCTTGATTTCCCACATTCCTCGCTTTTTTATGCCACAGGTTCTTCACACTTTCTTAAATCACCAGGTCTGACAGGGCCCATTTGCAACTCAGAAGATGCTTAAAGGTATACGTTTTGTGGGTCCACAGGATTTTTTTGGAAGCAAAAGCTAATTTTGGCAATTTTTCTAAGCTTTCAAGGCTTTAAAGCCATCCTGAAAAAAATCAACCCAAAAAAGTGCAGACTCTTGATCATGTATAATTTTTATTAACCATTACCTTGGGATGCAAACCAAGATTTTTTGACTACTTTCGGGCTGTCACGCAGATATACCAAAGTCTCCATCAAGTCTATAGTATCTTTATTTGAAATTTTCGCGAGGTTTTTATTTTCGCGGAATTTCGCGATGAACATAAAATGCGAAAATAAAAACCTTGCAAAAATAACTTTTCCAATAGATTTTTATTTCATTGATTCAATACGAATGAAATTTAAATTCTCGCGCATTCTGTTAAAAGAGCAAATATCTGTACGCGAAATTTTCCACTTATACAGTACACCCTGAATCAAGCTTGATAGCCAATACCTTTCATATTTTGGTTTCTTCTTAATATTTTGTGTTTTCTTCCTTTACAGGCATCTATCAGGGCCAGTGGACTGGTGGTATGCGCCATGGCTATGGTATACGCAATAGTGTTCCTTACAATGGCTTCAATTGTCCGCCATGTTTCGTCCCACATCTCTCACGTCCCCTAGAAGCGATCCACGAAAGGGCTCCGTTAGTTTTTCCACAATTCCGTCTAATTTTGGGCAGCGAGGGGGGTTTGCCCGGAGGTGTCCGGGCATGAAAACGGCTTCAGAACTTGGACAGCAAATCGGGCACGCTAAAGCGTGGGGATGCAAATCGTGGGAGTAAGCTCATGAGTTTACGCGGGAAGCGTGCAAATAAAGATAAACACATGTCCGACGTTCGCCGACCTCGTCTAATATAGGACACAGTGGGCGGCGTCCGTACGACAGGCCTGGCCGACACCAGGACTCGATAAAAGTCACGACAGGCACCCTCAGTTTCTACTCCCTCAGTCGTCTGGGTACGAGAGAGAAAGGTTGATTTGTGCACTAGATGAAAACACACATGATGGAACGGAGTTTTTATGGGCGAGTGGGAAGCAAAGAAGAGGTGTGGGGTGGGTGTACTCAAAGATCAGATGATTCCAGTATGCTGGGGAGTGGTTACAAAACAAGAAGGCATGGCCTACGGTTGGTCTTTACTAGCCAGATGGACATAAAGAAGAGGGCAAATGGAAACATAACATGCTGGTAGCATCCGGCAAAAAGAAACTACTTTGTGATCGGCTCGAAAAAGATCAACAGCGACAGAGTGGGCCACTGCAGTGGAGGCGCCAACTCAGCTGCTATATAGCCAGCAGAAAGCAGATTGTAGGCGGTTTCACGGTGAGTATACACAAATAACTTTCAAGAATGGTGTAGGGATCACGGCTCGAAAAAAGTTAATTCCTGGGAAGGAGATTCTATGTTGTCAATTTCCTTCCCTGTGATGCAGAGTTTTAGGTCAGTTCATTATCAAAATTTTTCAATCAGCTCATATTTCCTGCGTGGCATGTTCATATCCCTGGAAGAGGCTCCCAAATTCACATTTTTTTTCGATCTATGGTTGGGATATATGATAAATGTAACAAAGGGACAATTAACAATGTTTTAACCAATTTTGATTACGAATCCCACATTCAGGGATGTAATTTTCAGGAAATTTCCTTCCTCAATTTCGGGAAATGGAATTACGCAAAATCCGCACTGTTTTGTGTCGTGTGGTATCTGTGTGTGTGTCCTGTGTCAAAAGTGTTACCCCATTAATATATTGCATGCCGTGTGAGTTCCATAAATGTTAAAAACCCCTTAATATATTGCATGGCGTATGAGTCCGACGGGCTAAATGATGTCACTTGGTGTAAGGGGGGGGCAGGGTGGGGTGACTGTTGGTGACTCTCATGTGCCTTTGCCCATTCACAAACCGCGGGACCACGATGTTTTGATAGTTATTTTCAAGCCCATTTTGGGCCCCTTTTGCAAATTTATGCACTTTTTCAGGATATCATCACAACTTTCAGGATTAGTTCGTTACCTCATTTACATCCCTGCACATCTAAGTGCTGTACTATGGGCAAGCAGAAATAAAGGACACATATTTATAATGTGAAAATTAACTGCATCTTATAATATATTTAAAATTGCATCTTATGTAAATAGAATTAAAATTGCATTAATATTATGTAAATATCAGAATCAGAATCAACTTATTTCATAATAAAAAAAATCATACACACAACAATGCACAAAAGACATTTCTAAAAAAAACACAATTATGGAAGGATGTGGGTCAAAAAGCCAAAAAGGCCAGAAGCGACCACCCCCCTTAACATAAGTTACACATAAAGAATTTTCCCAAACAAAACAATGAACACACAGTGAACATAATATCATAAAAAACTTACAAAATACCAGATATATGCTACCAGAATAATCCCAAAATTAGTCATACGTAGATAAGTTGTTTTTTTATTAACCCTCAATTCATTGAATTGATGGTTATTGCTATCGAGAGCGGCATGTGCTTATTTTTCTTCTCTACTATCTGCCGGGGGTCGGTAAAATAAGTCTTTTATTTTCCTATTTGTGACGAAAGCTGCCTAGGTGTAAGTCGAACACATGGGGAATCTCGAGTTGGGCTTGATTTTTTAAATTTCAGTGACGGGGAGTCAGTTTGGGTAACCTTTTTGGGATCGTTTTGTCAAGTTTTGGACATCATTTGATGCCGCGCTTGTCGTCTTTCTATCTTACTGAATGCTATTGGTTTTATGTGTGCACCTATTAATCGGTTCTAGTGGGGTTCTTCAGGCGAAATGAAATGTGTGATCATGTTACCATATCTACAAAGCATGCAAGGGCTTACTAGGGACTGAGGTCAACACAATGACAGTTCATTTGACTGGAGTAGATTTAGTGTAAACAAACCAACCACAATCACATTTTTTGCAGCCCTTAATTTTCACATGGAATGTGGGGAAATTGATTGTGGTAAATTACTTAAAACTTGAGTTCTAAATAATGAGACATATTAAATTAATAATGTTTCTAAAGTAACGTAGTTTATCAAGAAGAAGGGCCTACTTGGAATTTAAAAAATAGGATATGTTTAAAAATAGTTTGTTCACATTTTCCCTCTTCCAGAGGTAAAGTGTTACCATGGGCCTGTTAGTTAGTAAGGTTCAAAGGCCTAAAGTGCTACAACTTGATAGTAAAACTTTCAATGTCAATTAGTGGAAATGGGTTTACTTGAAAGAGTTACAGATGATCAAGAAGGCCCTTTAAGTTATGTTCAACTCGGTGTATTTTGCAACCAAGTCTCAAAGAATAATCGGCAAAAGTACGAAGAGAGACCCATATTGCCCTACCTTAGTGTAAGCTGTGTCGTAAAGTGTTAACAAATTAACTCCATTGGGCAAAGGGATAGGCCTACCAAATAATTAACCCTTTGTAGTTGCTGTTTGCCTTTTTGAATATTGCTCCATCATTGCTATTAATGCAAAGTTGTTTAGGTTATAATTATTTTAGTGCCTGGTTGTGGGCTTTGTTCCCACTGGACAGTTTCCTTCCCTAAAGGGGGTCTGGCCCCAGACGGCGGAGTCCTGCAATTTTTTGGGAAAGCGTTATGTTTAAAGAGCTCTTCTCATGATGCAGTTCACATGTATGTAGATGCTCCGTTTTCATTTAAGAGCCTTAAAGTTGACTTTTACTTCAACATTTTCATTTCAATATTTTTTTTAAATCTAAATTCTCATATGGATTAGTTCCTGCCTGACAATTCCTTAAAATGGGTGGCTGTCAACGGCGGAGCCCTGTCCCATTATTTCGGGAAAGCTTTATATTTAAGAGCTCTATCTCTGGTGCAGTTCATAACTATGTAGGTGGCTACGTTTTCAAGTTACGAACCCCTTTCAAGTTGACTTTTACTTCAACCTGCATGTCATTCTTGAAAAATCAATGGACTAAGTTCCTACGGACAGTTCCTTAAATTTGGAAGCTTTCAATTGGATCTTTTCATACAGTAAATCCATTGGCTGTATCCCTCTTGAGGACCAAGGTATGCTCACTACATTTCAACCAAAAAAAAAAAATCTCCCCGGATTCCAAGATCAATCTCCTGATTCCAAGATCAAATCTCCATGATTCCAAAATCTCAATGTTGCAGCTCGGAAAGGTCATTCAGTGGTCCTTTACTCGATAACTTGGCCGTGCTTTTGGGGCCAGGGGTCATTTTGGTGTCAAAGGTCATCCGGGGTCGTTATCAGGGTTAGCTTGGCGTGCTTTGACCTAGGATATGAAAAGTTTTGGTATGGTGGTAGAATTTCCCGTACAAGTTTTGTGGCACATTTTTCAAGGGGTCATTTGTTTGGGGTCAAAGGTTATTAGGGGGTCATTAATCGGGTAACTTGGCCGTGCTTTTAGTAATGGATAAGAGTTTTTGTATAGTGGTAGTTTTGCCGACAGTTTTTTGGTCATGTTTTTTGAGGGTAGGGGTCATTTTGGTGTCAAAGGTATCCAGGGGTCATTATTCGTGTCTTGCCTTTGAATATGGATATGAGTTTTGCTATGGTGGTAGAGTTTTTGCCATACCAGTTTTGTGGTCACTTTTTCGAGGGGGCTCATTTGGGGGTCAAAGGTCATTCAGGGAGTCGTTTATTGGGTAGCTTGGCCGTGCTTTTACGATGGATATGAGTTTGATGTGGTGGTAGTTTCACCGTCGATTTTTGTGGTCCACGTTTCGAGGGGCCTTTTGGATTCAAAGTCATCCAGGGGTCGTTTCGGGTAACTTGCCGTTTTGACGCATGGATATGAGTTTTTGGTATGTTGGTAGAATTTCCGCCGTACGAGTGTTGTGGTCACGTTTTCGAGGGGTTATTTGGGGTCAAAAGGTATGTAGGGCCATTATTATTGGGTAACTTGGCCCGTTCTTTCATACCCATGCTTTGACGTATAGATATGAAAGCACCTGGGGCGCTAATTAGGTAAAAAACATTCCAGTATACTCATCTAGCGGGTATGGGCGCAGCTAGTGTGGAATTAGGGGTCATTCAAGAACAAAGGTCAATGTGGGGTAAGCATTGGTGTTGGTGTATGGACATGAAACTTGATCCCAAAAATCTTTAAGGTCACCAAGGTCATCAGGTGTCATTTCAAGGTCAAAGGTCAATGGGGTAAAATTTAGTATCCCGGTGAACGTGGTGGGCGGGCGATTTTGATGAAATGTTAAAGCTTCAATGACAAGGACATCAGTGTCATCAGGTCAAAATTAACCCAAAACCTGAGGGTCATTCATCCGGTGATCGCAAACCAGGTGATGCCAAATCCAAGGACCCGCCTAGTAAAATACTATTACAGAAACCACCGGTCCGAACTCTTATGGATGCACAAATGCCCACTTATGGCCCATATGCCCTTTTGACCTCCAATGACCCTACTTGAACCTTTGACCTCAACATCAAAACAGTCTTTCCAAGTTGAGTTTATATAGCCACCAAACTTGCTCAAGATACCAACTGGCCAAGACCCATGGGCTATATGTCAATTGACCTGTAATGACCCTACATGGCCTATGACCCCACAACTATGCATTCCCTAACCATCCCAATTGATGGGTTACTGCATCATTGATGCACTCGTATTGATTTCTAAAATGTTTAGTTGAATTTGATTGCTTTAGTGTTTGATTCAGTGAATTCCAAAGGATAGGTCCAAATGTCCGTACAGATTGATCTGAAAATACTTTCTTATTATGAGTCAAATTATAAATATATTTATTTCTTATGTTGTAATTGTGGACGTCATAGCGTCTAGTAAAATATCCATTAAAGGTAGTTGGCAACTGATTGGTGCTGTACTTATACATAAATACCCCCAATTCTAAATTATACATGTCAAAGATGTTAAGAATATTGTGATTTGAAAATAATGGCGCCGTATGGCTTCTATAATGGCTATTAGGAACAGTTCTGAGAGCCCTTTTTTGGAGCTTAAATAATTTGTCTAAGGACATTTTTGACATATTTCCCCATATTAAAATAGCATAATTTAAATACGGCAAGATAAGAGTACAATATAAAGAACGTAAAATATGTTGTGGTACATAATATTTCAGCTTATTTAACATTCCAATATTTTGTGATATAGTTTTTGAAATACCATCAGTATGTTGCTTCCAAGTTAAGTTTTCATCTATTAGTACCCCTAAGAACTTTGTTTCAAACACTCTTTTTAAATTTGTATTATCGAGAGTGATCGTTATTGCCTCCAAACAGATGTCATTTGGGGATGACTTATCATTACGACATGACTATCAATTGAAAATATGAAAATTTGCATATGGTATTGCAGCTGATGACCTTTGAGGGCAGTATAACCCGGGAGTATAACTTGTAGGGAATGAACTTCAGATTTTTACAATGTTTGTGATATTTTCTAATGAACTTAACTGTAACATAAGTGTATTAGAATTGCATTCAACTGAAGTATGTATTCACCAAAGTTTACATTCTCACCTAAGTTTCATTATATACCATATTGATATGGCACACATAATTGGTGCAGCACTGTGCACAAATGGTTGTTTAACTATTCAAACCAAACCCCCTTTTCCAAGAGCAGCGTATAACAATAAGAGAAAGTGAGAAAATTAGTCAATGGGAGCTAATGACAATGTGTTGGAGTTTGTATGAACACGATTTATGTACAAACACTTGATTATACCCTTGGGTGGGTGATGTATTTGTATGTGAAAACATCAACATTCCCTGATAGAGCAGGAGCAGAATATCATAGGGGGTCTTATTTAAGGTGTTTGTTAATCCCACACTACAGAAAAGGTTTAGCACCTTGGGTAGTTAGTATAGACCCTCTAGGTCACTACTGGGTAGTTAGTAGTCAAAAATTGTATCAGTTTTTCAATAGGGGACAATTTTAAGGGGTCAAACTTTTAAAATGTCCTAATAATGTTGAAACATATGCCATATTGTCCATCTAATAAGGATTCCAAAAATTTATAGTTTGTACCACTGCGGCCATTGATTTTGAGTTAAAGGGTAAAAATGACTAAAACGGTAAAAAAGGTAAATCTCAATTTGTACAGGGGTCAACAATGAAAGTTACTCTGATTAGATTGTAAATACGTGCAAATTATTGCCCAAGGAAAGAGGACTTCCAAAAAGTATAGTTTTAGTTATGTTAAACGTTTACTTAACGCGATATAGGTCAAAGAAGGGCCATGCCAGTTGAATTATGTTACCCTATGACCTCTTTTGTCACATAACATGATAACTATGTATTGCAGATGCTACAAAATATTCCTATTTTGACACATTAAGCTAGATGAACCATTTGTTTTATTTTACCAATATTGAGCGATTTTGACCCCTGTACAAATGAAAATGCCTTTTTTGTCTCGCCTGAAACTTTGTTTGGCAGAGACTAGTAATCACTTTTCTGTCTGTCGTCTGTCCTTCTGTCTGTCTGTCTGTCCTGTCTGTCCTGCGGTCTGTCGCTCGCCGTCCGGTTCACCTGCTTGTGTACGATTTATCTAAAGTTCCGTAAGGGCTACGATTGTGTAACTTGGTGGAAAGAGCGGGGCCTGAGTTCTCGCCTTGATTAGATTTTTGGGCGTAAAATATGCTAATCATATCTAATTTGCATAATTTTACCAAAATTTTCCCCAGGCTTGTGTACAAGTTTTCAGGAGTTCCGTAAGGCGATAATGATGTACACTTGGTGGAAGGGGAGAGCGGCTGGAGAGTTCTCGAACAGATTAGATGTCGGGCGTATTTTGGCAAATTCAGTAATGCAAATTAGCTCATTAATATGCCAAAATCAGAGCGTCATTGCTTTAAAATTTTTAAAACGTACATCGGATACACAAAATTCCTTCACTGCATGAAAGCCTACCATGGTGCGCATCTTTTTAGCAATTTGAAAGTGGTGTGATATATGCGGCTTAGTGTATGCACAAATGGCTAATTAAATATGCATAATAGTACTGTATCTTTGAAACAGTACACGGATAGGCAAAATTCCTTCCGCTACAATAAAAGAAATACGAGGTCATGCTCTTTTGTGTGAATCAGAATTTGGGTCAACGGGGCATTTTGGGGCGTAAAATATGCTAATTAGTGTCTAATTTTGCATACTTTAAGAAAAAAAAGGCTTGTGTACAAGTTTTCTAAAGATCCGTAAGGCGTATAATGATGTAACTGGTCAGGAAGCGGCCTGAAGAGTTCTCGACCTGATTAGATTGTTGGGCCATTTCGGCAAAATTAAAGTATCAAATGATCTAATTTATATGCACAATCAGTTAATTGCTATAATTTTGAAACGGTAACAAATCGGATACAACCAAAAATTCCTTCACTAGACGAGAGCCTATTATGGTGCCATCTTTGTTTTCCATTTGAAAGTAAGTATATAATGTTGGCTTAGGTATGTAACGAGCTAATTAAATGCATATTGCTGTTCCTTGAAACTCTGGTAATCTTTTGTGGTGAATCTAATTCACGGCCAATTTCTTCATGGTAGTTACCACACAGCTACCACCGAGTAACATGGATTACCTACCCCTAGACGTACACTCGCCGGCAGGATTCCGTGTATTTTTGCCGCATAGACGTATAGTGTACACACAGCGGCTGTCTGCACCGTCGGGAGTACTACGTGGTTACACTGCTCTCAGCGCTCACGGTAGTTCTCATGGGCCAATTTTGTTTTTTTTTGAATTTTTGGCATATTTTTGCATTTTTTATTAGCAAGTGCAGGAATAGGGGGTTTTTGATGATGCCGCGATTGAATTTCGTAATGATTTCCGTAAAAACGTTCAAAATATGCTAAACGGAGCCACAAGTGTATAGCGCCCTATTTCATAATTTTTGCACCACTACCACTCTCAAGTGGCGTCGTGGTAACCGGGGGGTAGCTACGTGGTAGTTGCATGTGCTCCGGTACTGTCTACTCAACATCCCCTTCTCTCCACCTAGTGGGCAACTACAGGGTAGCCATTGTGGGGTAGGTACAGTAGAGTAGCCACCTTACTGTCTACCTAATAACTGTGTACTTTGTAAGCCCTATCTTGCAGCTTCCGCCTAACCGCCTCGCAATTAGCCCCAGTGTGTACTGTGGCGTAGCTGCCGCGGTAGACATGTAGTCTCAGGCAAATAAGCTTTGACGCCAAAAACACACTGGCAACAGAAACTGCTTTGTGTTCATTTAACTTGAATAGCTACAAAACAACATATCACAAGTTACCAAAATCGGAGTAGTGAACAGCGCCTAAATTTGCATAATTCAAAATGGCCGCCATTTAAAAATTTGCTTATATCTGGGAGCTAAGTTGTAAGAACTTCAGGTTGGTACCTATAACCTATGTTTTGGGGGGGTTCCCCCCCCCCCCCCCCCCCAGGAATTCAGGTCTCCATTATTTATATCATTGGCATTGGGTCATTTCTTTTCTTGCCTAATTTGATAAATCAAAATGGCGGCCCATTTTGAAACCATTTGTAATATCTCAGGATCTGAAACTGACCAACTTCATTCTGGTGTCTATACCATGTTTTGGAGTCACGAATTCATTTTAACAGTATTTGTACTGTTGTGTAATTTCCTCATGTCTAATTTGCATAAATTCAAATGGCAGCCATGCACCTTTAATAACTTTTTTTTATTATCTTTCAACTGTCAAATAATCGCAGTATGTAGCAGTGGGAAGCTCATTTGCGATTTTATACCCAATTTGCAAGTTCCATGAGCAACTGATCATATTAGTAACAATAAGGCATTTGTCACCTCATCCATCATTTGCAATAAATTAAAATGGTTGCCATTTTCAACCACGTACCTATATCCTCAAAGTCTGAAATTTGCAAAATGTGAAATTCCAACAATTGAACAATGGCAATCGGGCCCTGAATCTCTTTATCATATGATTTGAATTTTTCGGATTATATGGCACTCCAGTTATTTTAAAATTGAGACTTCTATTGACAATAACGTCTAGCCCGTCAGCCAGTAGTGTGATTTTTTAGTCATCAATGTCTTCTTCAGTTTCTTCAAAGATCCTGGAGCCCATGGCACATTGAAAAGCAGTCTGAACACTGAATATTTACCCAGGCTCAAATAGACAAAAAAAAAAAAAAATAAAGACACCGCTATCAATTTCTACACCTCTAAACACGACTTCTCCTCCTTTGGTACACTGAAGACCTGTTTTTTTTTTTTTTTTTTTTTGGCTCTGCATGTACACTGCGTTGCAAGCTGCTGTTTTGCTTTGGGCACCCTATATATCTAAAGAGTTTTTTTTATGATGTCTCTTTGTCCATAAGTAAAAGGTGTGGAGTGTATTAAACGATTACCTACAGAAGTAATATAGATTTCCCTCCTACTGAAAAATGTATTGATTACAAGTGGATGGCGGAAATATTTAGTCATAATAGAACCCTTAAAATGGGTACTATGCAATTTTGTTGAACAAATTTAATGGACCGTGTGTTAGTGGAATAATTCACAGTGCCACCTTGGAACCCTTAGGTAATTCGAGTTACTGAAGTCACAGGTTCATAAAAGTCATGTATCCTTATGATGCCCGAACAAGGTATTTGTCTATGGGTCAAAGGATAACAAATATTTTGTATATTGTCAATTTTTAAAGTGCCGATTGTAAATAAGAATATCCCTCATTATATTCATCTTGCAAATAGTTTGCAATAGACACGAGCCATGTTTCGTTTTAAACGGTATGACATAAAATAGGGTTTAAGGCCACATTATTTAAGAGTTGCAGCACCATTGGTACTCAAGATGACTTTCGTAGATATGCAAACTATACCTTTTGTTAAAAAAAATCTTTGTGTGCCAAACAGATAAAATGCGACTATTTTCAATTACTCATTGCGGCAGGATATTTATGAAAATTTGACCTACAACTCATTAATAAATCCCTAACTGCCTTTTTGTTTCTAGCCTCCAGAAGGGAAGGGGTAGAGGGATAAGAACTAAAGAAACTTGACATCCTTGGCGGGATTCGAACACCCTGGGCTCCGACCCATGCCATATGACCAGGAATGCAAGCCAAGGGGGAGGTCGCTGGCCTGGGCCAACGATTTTGTGCGCATATGAGTGTTGGTGCGATGACTCATCGCATCTTTTTGTACTTAGTGCATTTTCTAAAGCCTCATCTCATTGAGTTTCCTTGTGTCTGGTGGTGTTAGCAAACTTTAGGGTACCTCGTACCTGGAAAAAAGCAGTGGTAGCCTAATTAACCATCGTTCAGGCACATCATCATTGACTTTTACTTCTTGGGACCTAGGAATTTGTTATATTCAATTTCATTAATTACTTTATTGATGCATTGGGGAAATTTAATCCTGTAATGTGACCTGTGACCTCAATGCGCAATTGTTCAAAGGTCACTGAGACTGTCCCCTACATACTTTCAGTAAATAAAAT
The DNA here is from genome assembly GCA_023653785.1 of Ophioderma brevispina. Lineage (NCBI taxonomy): Eukaryota > Metazoa > Echinodermata > Ophiuroidea > Amphilepidida > Ophiodermatidae > Ophioderma > Ophioderma brevispina. The sequence continues at coordinate 982 of JAMKCH010041148.1, read as the reverse complement.
TGCATAATAGTAAATCGTTCACCTTACATCCCATACTAAGATCGGTCTTCAATGAGGCCGCCTCTCGACTATGTAATACAAATTTTGAGATAAAAAGTGAGGGCTATAACATTCCAATTGTGCAAAGAGAGCGGTCGTAAAAGCACTCAAATAAAAGATATGATAGAAAAGAAGTCCTTTTAATATGATTTTGTTAAGATTTGTTGTCAAACAACCGCATAATTGAGAGGGTCGGAGAGATATAATTTTAAACCGTGTTTAACACTAATAAAATGTCCTATAATTAAATAGGATAGTGAAACATGAATGGTAGAATGTGAATTTATTGCGGTGGTGAATTCCTTTCTAAGAAAGTATTCTAAAATATGACAAAAGGCAATTGAGATTCATTTGAAGAGGAAAGATAATAAAGCAAAAAATGTAGGGTCAAGTTGATGCTCAAACGCGGATAAAATAAATGTATATTTTAGCACAAGTTGAAAACGTAAAAACAATTTCTCGCCTATTTTCAGATTTAGCAGGGAAATCTACATTACGTCTGTAGGCAGTCATTGAATACAATAGACTAAATGCACATAACTAAGTTATTGACAGGTAGCTCTGTCTGTGTCAAATGAAAGTAAAGACTTGGATAAATAACCCATTGGTATAAATTGCTCTTATGTTTAAATTTCTTGATCCCAGAAAAATATGTTCAAAGACACTCTCAGATACTAAGTTATAGTGGTCAAAAGTGGTTCCAAAATGGCCTCCATTTTGAATTCATACAAGTTAAGCATCAAAGAATAAACCAATGATATAATTAATGTTAAAACAGAATTCCTTGATCTGGAAAACATGGGTATATAAACCAAAAAGAAAACCTTTACCATTCTCAGATCCCAAGATATAATAAAACTTGGTTCCAAAATGGCAGCCATGTTGAATTTATGTAAATTAGGGAAGAATAAATGACCCAATTGTATAAATAATATTATAATTG
>JAMKCH010041147.1:0-13801 GCA_023653785.1 Ophioderma brevispina | reverse complement strand
AACCCTCCTTTTTTGCTGTTTCTGCCATAAATCAATTAATATATAATCACTAAACTTGGTCAGAAGAACTGCTGACCCAAGGCCCATATTGGGTATTCACTGATTTGGGTCAAAGGTCACATTGGCCTACTAAAGTATTAAAGGGGAATTCTTTGAAACCTTTAAAACCCTTACACTACATATCAATTGCTATAATCACCAGACATGGTCAGAAGAGCTGTTGACCCAACCCTAACAATGTGTACACAGATTGGGGTCCAAGGTCACATGGACAGTAAGTGATTATTGCCTGATATACCTGTGCTTTCTAAAGCACAATCAATTTCTAGTTCTTGTTTGTAACTTGCTTTAAATGCTGCCCTCTGCCAAACGCTAGTGCCTATTGCAACTAGAATTGGTCAACAGAACCCTTGGCCCAAGCTGCATATAGGGTGCACACAGTTTGACAATAGGGATCACGTAGGGCAAGGTTTCCCAACCTGGGGGTCGCGACCCCTTTTGGGGTTGCGGACCCTTAAGAAGGGGGTCACGAAGTTAATTTAAATGAAAATTTCCAAAGGCAGGAACAGAATTGGCAAATAATATAATTTATAACTATGTCAAGCAAGCCAAACTAATTTTGCAGTGTTTGATTAATCAATTGAATTTGTATATGATTAGTGAAATTTCTGTGCGTTTCGCGTGTAATTCAGTATAAATTGTCACTTACAGAACTGTTTAAAGACCAAATTTGAAACCGACTATAATGAAATTAGAGTCATGTCAAGCAAGCCAAACTGATTTTGCAATGTTTGTATTTGATTAAAATCTTTGCGCGCTTCGCACCCAAATCAGTATAAATTGTCACTTACAGGACTGTTCAAAGAACAAAAATGAACACAATTGTAATGAAATTAGTGGTATTTTTGCACACTAAATGCGCACTTGTTTTAGGAATGGAGAGCACCATGCCCTTAGAATGCCACAACCGAAATTTTTAAGTATTTCCCTTCCCTGTCATCAGTAGATTCAGAGCTTCCGGTAGAATATAGGTGACCTTGTTGCAAGCCCCTTCCCCTGGCTTGAAAAATTGGCTTGCCACTGACGTACCTCTCCACAACACCTTCAATTTTTCCTTGACTAGTCAAATTTCTTTTTGAGAATATATTATTTTGAGTAATGGGGGTCGCCGCAAGCTAAGGGTTAAGAAATGGGGTCTTGGGACAAAAAAGGTTGGGAAACCCTGACGTAGGGTCAAAAGCAGTCACTGTCGCTCTAATACCCTTTTTGTGTCTTCTCCCACAGTTTGTATATGTGATATCGATGATTTTCGGTCAGAATGATTGTCAGGTGCCTGGCCGTATGGGGTGCAGTTTGACAGATTTTGAATCCAAAGTCATTTAGGGGTCAAAAAAGGCAGTCTCCCTAACCCTTCTCAATATTTCCAAATGCTTCTATGCCTGACTTACTCTTGCTCGGTGGCCGAGCACAACTAACCTCTAGTAATCTTTCTCATGTCAGCAATATCAAACCAACGTGGCTAATGAGCAGAGAGAGTTCCAGCAATTTGCAGAGAGAGTTGCAAGAAACAGCCCTGATGATTATGGATACCTGCATCTTTTGGCCCAAGCTTATATGAAGGTAATCTACTGCTGCTGATTTCTTCATCAAGGGTACATTTTGAGATTTAAGTAGTGTTACGACATCTCATGGATGTCAAGGTTAAACATGCCTTTAAACACAAACAAATGAGCCTTGTGCGCAAATAATCTGAATTTTTATATAACCACAAAATTTACTTTATTTTTTGTTTGATTTAAATGATCGGTTCAAGAATTTGGAATGTCCAAAACAAATTACAATGGCAATAAAAATCAAATATTCTCATGAAAGTACTTATTAATTACAAATCATACACTAATAATGTCCACTTTGATGTAGCAACTAATGTCCAGAATTAAAAGAAGCGTTGCAGTTCAACGATGATATGTCCTAAGTTATGGCTAAGATTTCAAAATGGCCACTTGCTTTAAAGTCCATGGGAATCTTCTTCAGATATTAAGTTCTTTTTCAGGACAAGGTGCTATAGTCCCTTAATGACACAAAATTAAGCAGCACACACAAACCTGATATTTCCACAAAAGTCTGTCCGTCACAAATGTCTACTTTAGGACCACAAACTGGAATCCTTTTTGATTCCATTGACAAAACTGAAGATCTTTTGGCTTGAAAGAAGACAGCTAGACAAAATAGCTTTTAAGCTTCTGTGATATCTATAATATCAATTGATCCTGGCACCATCGACTGCATCAATCTACCATTTCTGCAGATCAAAATTAATTTTAACTATTGGCAGTCTTACTTGGCAAGCTTTGCTATATTTATATTTTCTCCAGGTAGATTTCCCCAGTGTCTAATAGGTTATTGCAGCATCTTACATTATCCAATTGGGTCTCACATAAATGACATCTTATGATGCAGTCTTTATCCAATAGAAAAGTTCAATGATGACATCATTGGATTGGATCTATATGGTGCAATCTTGCTTTTGAAACATAGCTGGAAAATCCCCAATCTATCTATAGTAACTCAGATTTTCTAGAATGATCTCTGAGAATAAACACATTCCATCATTCTTAATATAGCACTGGGTGATTTCCATTTTTCTCTTGCATAATAAAACAAGGTACTTTCCCCTTCTTGAAATCTTCTCAATGTTACATACATAAAATAATATTTTTATCACAAAATTGGCAATAATCTAACAGTAGGGAATACTTTGGCTCACTTTGATTAATTTTTATTCAACTCTCTTAACATAGGTCCTAACTTTCAATATATCTGAGACTTCACTCTCTCAGATATTGAAACCAGGGTCTAATATTGGTATTCTCCACTGTTACAGCGTGTAGTTGGTCGCTGGTGTGATCACTTAAAGCTGTACCCTCAGCATTATGCGCTCTACCAAACCATTGGAATATCGGTAGATCCTGTGATACCATCAGATCCAGTCCTCAAACATGTGGCACATCTTATAACCCTGGTAAGATTATGTTATTTAATTCAAGTACTGCTATGTTTTTGTCGTACAAGATTTGATTGAAAAAAAGAAATCAAAAGTATTATGCTCCTTTTTTGATCAATCAATGGAAAGTCACAGATCATCATTTACAGTATTTTCAAATTGGCTAACTACTGATAGCAATTGATTTGAATAGGCCTTTGAAGAAAATAAAACCATAACATGCCCTAATCTATGTTCTGAAATGAAGTTAAAATATAAATAGACACCAGCAATATTTCCATAAAAATGGACCCCAATCTTTTGGAAACCAGGTTTTTGTGTCGCCTGAGTTGATAGAGTAGTCAACAGGGGATGGGGTTACAATGAACAAAATTGATTTTTATGGGAATTAACACTTTGAATGCCATTTGTTGCACAACTCAACACCATATCACTGGAGTGTAAGCCACAGATCCTTGTTGCTCTCATTATTTTTTTTCTTCTTATAATGGTACCATATAAGCCACAAGCTATTATGTACATTTAGGATTTTTATTACATTTTTGGACTACTTTGTGACCAATTTTTTTCTGACAACTAAAAACAGAGGGCTATACATCAAATCTGATTTCAGGTACCGTATTGTTCCTAATAACGCCCCGGGAGCGGTGCATTTTTCAAAGGGAGGGAGTTTATTACAGTCAACAATGGAAAGTCAAAAATCCCGCAAAAATCACCTTACACACGCTTATTTTAACTGATTATCAATAATACAAACGAACGAGCAGGGGCGCTGTTTTCGCATCCCGAGGTCAAATTTCCATACTAAATACAATAGTACAATTGTGCACAACAGCGATTAGGATTAAGGATTACGACAGTCCCGGGCCATTAAATCATGATTGAGTTAGCTGAACTCATTTTCTTGAATGGTTTTAGCCAAAAATCGTAGACGGCGTTTATTAGAGCAGGGACGTTTATAAGGAACAAAACGGTAGACCTTTTTTTTATAATGGGACCAAAAAAGCCACAAAAGCTATATGTAATGTAGGATTTATATTGCATTTTTGGACTACTAGATTAATAATAACTAATACATACAACCATGCTTATATAGCACATCTACACACATTAAAGTCTCAATGCGCTGACCAAAACACGCGGGATTTGTTTTTTTTTTTTTCTTTTTTTTTTTTTATGACCATTTTTTTTTAAATTTGCAATATTAATATAAAATAAGTTGATTAAACTACATTTACAAATATGCACATTTGAGACAAATGCTTAGCCTTTCTCCTCCACTTGAATAGTGTCTTTATTAATTTTCAGAGGTATTTAGGTTATGTGTTGGAGTCATTAAAGGCCCTTATATGTCAAATTCCAACAGACAAAAGGGCTTATTCCCCCCCCCCCCCAAATGCTCTTTCTCCTACAAGGTATGAATTTCCTTGAAACCTTGATGAACATGATCGCTTGGTGATGGTCTGTATTGGGGAGGTCATAGGTTATTTGATGTCATTCAGAAGGCTAGTTAAGGACAATTCATTTTACCTAAATATTGACTGAATAATTACTTAATTGCTATAAAACAGGAAAGTATCCTTCTTTGGTATTATGAAATTAGTGTGAGGCAAAGATCATTTGAGGTCAAGTTAAATTGACAAATTGTAGGTTCATCTGAGGAATCATATACAGCTGCCATCAGCAAGGAAATAGCAAGATGTACTTGCTGTATTTGGCCATCTTAGTTGTATAAAATTAATCATTCTAATTGCCTTTCAGGGCCAAGCTTTTCAAATGACAGTGCCAGAAGTGGACCCAAACAACCCACCAACACTACATCAAATGGTCTCTGTGAAAGAAGGTACCAGTAAAGAATCTAAAGAAGATTCGGTTCAGGTAAAATATCAAACTTGCTGGGAAAATGATACTATGATTCATATCCTAAGGTGCGAACCACTAGTTCACTGACTATAACATGTTGTGAAGTGCCTAGTGTGACTGTAAAGCACCGTGAGTCTGTGTGTAATATTGGGAAAAGCCATTTACTTCATTTGGGTCTGAGAGTGAGAGCCAGTAGGAGTGAGAGCCCATTCTAGGATTGAGAGCCCAGTCTTGGAGTAACATGAGAGAGTGTTATCAAAATATATATGCAACTTCAGGTTTATAGAACTATGCATAAGGTGGAGAGCACAATAGCAATGTTTTGTCAAAATTCAAGAGAGTTAACACAGCTGTTTGATCCCATACATATTGTCTCTTTTATTTTTAGAACAATTTTAAGCAGTGGCAACACAATTTTGACAACTGACATAAGTAGGGACATGCATCTCTGCAGAAATCAGACAAATCCATTGTGGGAATCTTGCCATATAGGCCTACAAAGGTCATGATTTGTATGTTAGAGTGCCCTCTATATGCCCATTCTCCATAGAAAGACGTGGAAAACTAGATTTTTAAGAAAAATCATATTTGCCCGCAATGAAATTTCGCAAAATTTACACAGAATATAGTTAATGGACCAGATATTCCAAATAAGTTGTCAAAATGTTGTCGCCTGTGATAATTTTGGTTTTATACTAGTTTTGTTATAATAAATAAGACTTTCAAACAGCTGTGTTAAAAGAGGGAATGCTTAGATTCTGCTTTCACCTGTGTAATGTTATCAATTTGCCTCAGTATTGGATTATTGCACATGAAGGGGGAAGTTTTTGTGCATCAATCTTTGCATTGCTTGGTAACCATTGATTCCATCAACTGCTCTCTAAAGATAACATGGTTGACCACATGTCACAGCACAACCATGTCGCAGTTCCATGCCACCACTTCAAAATGTGATATTTCTTCAAAGCATTTGTGAAATGAAATCAAAGGTTACTGAAAAAGATGACAGCTATATACTTTGTCCTACCAGAAGCAAGGTGTGTTGTCATAGCTTTTGCATGTATTAAACTGTAGCAAGTCGAAGTTGCAATTGTGAGCACACAAATGTGGCATGCAAAATAGGGGTACAAAAGTGATAATTATCACTCCTTACTGGCCAGATGAAGTATCACTACATATTCACTTTTAAATTTCTTGGTCTGTATTCATGAAGTGTTTTAAGCAAGTTGGCCCTCTTTAAATTTGATCCTTTATTTAATGATGTAGTACTTTGATGTAGCCATGCTCCTTAACATCAAATGTATCTGGTTTTTGCATAGTTTCATGAAGGCAATCCGTTTTAAGTGTCCTTAGCATAAACATAAATCCTAGATATCCCAGAAGGGGCTTCGATCAGAAGGGCTTCATATACATGTACCTGTATTATGTACGTGCAAAAAAACGGTGGTTTCACTCAGGGCTGTACGCAGGATTTATTTATGGGGTGTGGGTTTATTAGGTTGTCCGACAAATCAGAAAGACCTTATGGCAGATTCATGTGTGTGTGTCTGTGTGTCAAACCTTTGATATACACTTGTGGTTAAAATCCAGTTCATCAACTTCATACTTAATATGCTTAAAGACAAGGGACTTATGTGGGGTAACAGATGAGGAGGTCAAAGGTCATTCAGGGGTCACTTAGGGACATTTCTTATGCATGTGGTCTAAACTTTCAGGTAAAATGTTGAGATTTTTAGTACAGTGATGGATCAACTTATTCTTTTACCACTTAATCGGTTGACCAATTTGGGACCGCTGCCCCTATTTATAATATTTATGTAAATATGAAAGAAAATTGAATGATACCAAAAGCATATCTCCAGAACAAATACCCTTCTGAAAACTACACAAATTATGTCAAAATTTGAGATTTTATAGGAACTATAGCAGTGTTGCACTTTCAACATTGAAGAATTTTGTATGGAACTTCCTTATATGTTAATTTGGTCAAAGGTCACATTCCAGAATCATAGCTCACATATCATGGTCAAAAGTCATATGAGATCAAGTTTTAAAATAGGCTTACAATGTAAACTTTCACTTGCAAAGTTGCAAACAAACTTAGGTCATAGGTACAATATGGAATTCCATATCAATGAGGCCAAAGTCACATACCCAAGGTCAAAGGTCATTTAAGGTCATGTTGTGTAATAGGATACTATTATGGATGACCTATTTTGCTATTATGGTGACCTATTTTAGACCACAATCCCTCTATTCTGTCCTGCCATGGTTAGATAGTTAAAAGCAGCCTTAAATAAACCATGCAGACACATCACATGCAAGAAGGTTGGTTTCATGTGCTCTGCCACTGTTCCTATAGTGCATTGTTGATGTCAGTGCAATATTCAGTGGCTGCAGCATTAAATCACGAGCATTGATTGAAAGCACTGTACACACACATTGCAAGTTGTCAGAATGACAATAGATGAAAATTTAGCACATTTTGTTGACAATTATGAAAATGAATCCATGTTTTCTTTCAGGTTGTGAGCAATGATATAAATGCCAAGAAGCTTGCTGCAAAATATCAGGCCAGCATTGTGGCGTCATTTAGTTCCCTAGAAATTTTACTTGACACTCATGCTCCATCCTTTGAACAACAGTGGGAAATCCCAATTACAGTCACATCTCAAAGTCAAAAAGGTGAGTGTAGTATTTATACCTTGATTACCACCAAATAGGTGGGATTTGTTCAGTTTTTATCGTTGTGCACGTAAAAGTAAACTGAATACACTCAAGTGTTTGCACAGAATCGTGTGCACCACGCAAAATATACACACTGTCTTTTGCGTTGTTTTGCGCTTGCATTGTTCCTTATCAGTTTGCACTGTTATGAGGCCCGCCTATTTGGTGATAATCAAAGTATAACAGAAAATGTATTTGAATAGATTTTGCAGTAGAATTGGTTCAAAAAGAACCTAAATGTAGCTACTTCAGTGTGTGTGTCTATGTGTGTCTATTTCATTACGGTAAAAAATTATGTTCCCGAAGTTAGAAAACTCACATCTTTTAACGTACTATGAAGTTATAGGGTGGGTATGTTTTGAGGGATACTGCCATATGCACCCATCAAGGAGCATGATTGCATGGTGTATTAATCCTTTTTAATGTGATTTCCAGTTAATCTCAAATATGACAATAAGATACACTGACGCTCTCGATAGCTACCTCCGCCGACCTTACTTTTGCACAACTGTCTCATTTGGGGCGACCGACCAGAAACCTCTACCACATTAAAAAATTCGCTACCACGAAAATATTACGCCGATAGCGCGCACTAATTTTCGGGCAATTAACCGCCCATGCGCGGTGAAGCGTCCTTATCAAATTGTTTTCTCACATTGGAACACGTATTTGCGGACGCTACCGGAAAAATCGTTCCAATCTAAAGGCATTATAGCTGTAACTGACCAGAAAGAAACGTCAACTCGAGCACTTAAGACTCTGACAAACTGTAGCTAAGAGTTTGAGGTTATTCAGCGAGTTAGAGGGTGATTTTTGAGGTTTTATCGCGCCGTAGATTCGAATTGATTCATGTTAAGAGTGGCCGCATATCCTAGCCCGAGATTTGTGCGGTCCCTCTTGAAATCCATTCTATCCTCAGTCTTTGGACAAGGACGTTTTCCTTGAAGAACGGGTATTTTAGAGCCTTCTTCTCACACTGTTATTTGATCAGGCTAGTGCCAGAAAAAGTGTAAACATATTATAGACGTATATCGGCCATGTTGAGTATTATATGGTAAGCCGTCGGGGCCTAAAAAACGGTGGTTTTATGATATGCCTTTGGACCCAAAAAAATATTATTTTTAGGTATGGGTAGGCCAGACCCCAGTCAGGTCTTTTCAGGCTGATTATTCATGTTTTTACTTCAGGGGTATGGTTGCGCCAGTGGGTGTTTTAAGTCATTTTGTGTTTTTGCCTTGTGCCCCTGGGGCTCGCTCCCATGCCCCGGGGCCTATCTTAAGGCTGGTGGGGGCGTCCTTTGGGTCCATAGGGGCTTTTGGGGGCAGTTTGAGTCAGAGTCCGGGGGGGGGGGGGTCACCCAAAATGGGACACTGCCACTTAGTTTAGGCTTTTCACGAGAGTCTCTCTGCGACTAGTAGTGTTGGGAGCGGACTAAAAGGGTTTGGACCCCCCTCCTAAAACCGGAAGTGGCGTCTAATTAGGGTCCTTCGTTATCAGGCCCCCGGTCTTTTTGGGCCCGGGCGGGCCCAGGATCTCCCTTATGGATTTCGGGAAGGTGGGGGGGGACCTTTTCCCATCTCTAGCCTGTCCCTGGTATGCTAGGGTTCCGCGGGGGGGGGGGCGCGGGGGTCGAAGGGTCGCTGGTCGCCTACAACTGTGAAGTTGAAGGTCTGGAGCTCCCCGAGATCCTTACCATCCTTCGAGTTCACGTAGGAAGCCCGCCCCTGACCTCCCTCCTTGTCGCACCCCAGTCCTGGGGGGATGATGGGTCGCAGGATGTATAACTAGGAGGTAGAAGGTCAGGGGCTTCACCGCCTCCAACCATCCCCGAGTTACATAGGAAATCCGCCCCTATCCCCCTCCTCCTCAAGAGGTCGGGACAGGTCGGGGGATCTCTCCGTCGGAATACAGGGAGGGAGGGGGGCCCCTTCCCACAGGTGGGGAAACTCTAGGGGCAGTCCCTCGGGAATTCCTGGTCGATGGATAGAGAATCTTCGGGGTCGGGCTTGCGTCCCAGTGTATATTTTTGGGGTACCCCTCGTTACTCTCACTCCCGGGTACTAATCTGTTAGTTTCCTGTTCTGCTTTACAGATTAGGCCCAACAAGCGACACCAATTATGGACTCGAACAAGTAAACCCAGATGCAAAAACTGCAAGTGGTTCCTGTCCGGCCAGGGACCCCAACGCCCTGTGTGCGGTGCAGGGAACATGCGCCCGGGACAATGGATGCACCATCGAAGCGCAGGGAAAGACAGCAGTGCAAAGCCTTTGAGGTATGGTAAGGCATCCCTCAAAGCAAATAAGCAAGTCCGTGAGAACCTGGCGAACGGAGGCTGTCGCGAGGGTCAAGGGGACACCCAGTCCCCCCCACAAGTGTCTCTCCGACGAAGCACTCACGCCCGGGTATCAGGGGAGTCCTTTTCCTCAGCGCGCCCCCCAAGGGGGGAAGCAGCAGAGGGAGTAGGCCCAGGGACCACCCTGACGTCCGCTGTCGTGACGATCTGCAGCTCTTTCCTGAAGAGGTCTCTAAGGGGAACTCCGGGTGCGCGGTTCCTCAAAAAGGACCCCCCGGGTTCGACCCGACCGGATAGCTCCCTAGACCAGCTCCCTGGAGGGCAGGAATTAAAGGCCAGTCCAGTCGAGATACCTGGTCGGGAGTGGAGCTCGACGGGACTTACGACAGGGGAACCCCCCCACCCCCATCACTCCCCCACCAAACACCCCCTCAGATCAGCTCTCCCGAGGGTAGGCTTTGATCCAGCCGGGGACCAGGGCTCAGGTCTTTCCTCAAGAGGCCGGGACCATCCAGGTGCCTTGTCTGGAGACCCGAACCATCACCCAAAATGGGTAGCGGTATACTTAACTCTATTGCGACAGCTGGCAGAACCCTCTGTCATGGGTCAGCTCTCCCTATCTTGAGGGATGAAGCGACCAGAGGGCCCCTTGCCGCCAAAACGCAAGATCCCCCCGAACGAGCTGAGCTTGCCAGCTAAGAAAAAGAGCCGCCTCCCACAGGGTCCTAAGGACGCTATCAGATTGAAGTAGCGATCGCTAGGATCTGTTCGGGGATGAAGAGTCTGCGTCCACCTCCTGACCCTCAAAAAGGGGAGAGGATGGAGATGATTCCGATGGAGGAGGACCTTCCCGCTCCTCCGCGAGGATGGTTGGCGATGTTCCCACCCTTACAAATGACCCGACACAGGCAGGTCGGAAGGGAGGGTGGACCCGACCTCGGGGGTCGTAGCTTCCGCCCGGAGTATTCCAGGGCAGGACCAGGCGTCGACCTGGGCTGCGACAAACCAGTCCCGACCATACAACATAAGAGCCTAGAGTGGCACCTTCCACGTCTAGTGGACCCAGACTGGTTCCTCCCTCCGACAGTACAGGTCGACGGGAGATCAATTCCAACCTCTCGGCCCCACACAAGGCCTAGACGAGAGGATGATTGGGGGTCCGAGCTTAACGCCGTTCCCCCTCGGTAAATGGCAAGGTCTCACGGCGAAAACGAAACCGTGGGCAATATGGCACAGGGTTTCAACTCTGCAGGCTACTCCGAAATCCACGGCCTCACGCCTCTGCCGGAGAACGCCCCCCAGGGGGGCGAAGGTCCCGCGGACGAAAACCCTCCCACCAGGGAGCGGCAACCCAACGGCACTACAGCTTCGGAGGAGACGAGGCCGGAGGAACGATTCGATGGGATTACGAGACCCATTGCGAGCCTGGGGCGACCCAGATAGCGTCCCGCCATCGTCCTACGAGTCGGTGGACGGTCCGTTGCGTGACCAGATGCTAACCCATAGAGTTTCGGCCCCATTTTTAGCGGCGGTCCGATCGGACGCCGCGCTGCAGGTGGAGTTCAAGTCTCCCCGCAGGTGGTCAGATCTCGGGGTGGACAGCCCTTCCGCCCAAGCCTCCAAGCTGAATGCCTTTCATACCTCTGGCAAGGGATCTTAAGACCACCATTGACTCGGTACACTCCGAGGGGAAGGTGGAGAGGATCCCCTGGGTTAGGGACAGCCTCCGGCGCGGGAAGAGGACACTCCCTACTGGTTACCACCGCTGTGCAAGAGCCTGCCTTCCGGAGATGTCTCGGACCGGAAACTGAGGTGCTCCCCCTTCAGACTCTCCCCCAAGGGGTTCGAGGGCGCTGGGGGGTACCACCATCTTCGACGCCCCCGCCCATTCCGGGTTCAACCGTGGAATACGGAGCGGGATGGGAAGCCCACGGGCGTTTGACTCCCTGGCTAGGGACGGCCCTACGGCTGATCAAACGCCCAGGCAAGTTGGTTTGCCCACCTGGCATCGGGCCCATGACGGAGCCGGACCGGTCGCTTTCCAAAGCCGCCACTGATAGGGTGATCAACGTGGTATCGGGACCTTAATCACTTGGTCGCCGAAGCATTCGCTGCGTATAGCAGCCAGGTTGTGAGGATTAGACGCCCAGTTGGGTCGCAAGGCCTTAACTTCACGGACTCCCGTCAAATGTTCGAGGTTTGCCACTGGGGATAGACCTTTTCGGAGGTCAACAGCCTCCTACAGACTAAGAGCAGGGACGAAAAAAGGCCGTTTCGGCGACAAAAGCCGGGACCCCAGGCGCTCAGGGCAACGCAAGGAACGAAGGGAAACCGACAACCCTTTCGGGGGAGCCGAAGCCCAAAGCATCGTCGACCCTCATATGGGCGCTCAGGCCAGCCGCTACCCCATTACCAGGGCTACCAAGCCCCTCAGAACCGGGAGGTAGCACCGGCGGTAAAAGCGGAGGTAAACACAGCCGTAAGAGACAGAGATATAAAGGTAAACGCAAAGGTCGAGGCCAGCCCAAAGGCCAAGGGAGTCAAGGCGACCGCGCAGGTCGTGGTATGACTACCCAGCTCACAGCAATCTCGCCCTCAGTGGGTAGGCGGTCGCCTCATGGAATTTGCGGGGAGCGTGGCAGGCAGTGACCTCGGACCCTTGGGTCCTAGATGTGGTAACCCACGGGTACCGCACAGAGTTCACAGCCTGCCCTCCCCCATTCAGAGGGGTGAGGTTCACCCCTCTTCCAAGAGACACTGCCTAGCGGGACGCACTCCTGCAAGAGATAGCTGGCCTGCTGGCCAAATCGTGACGTGATATGCCTCTCGCATCCAATCAAAGAGGGCTTCTACTCCACCTTCTCCTTAACCAAGGGATGGCGGGGGGGGCCACGTTGGATTTGAGAGACGCATATCGCCACGTCCCTGTGCACGAATCCTCACAGAAATGGCTCTGTTTTTGCCTTAGGAGGGGTGGCTCACCAGTTCCGGGTCCTGCCCTTCGGCCTATCGACCGCGCCACGGACCTTCACAAGGGTCGTGAAGGTGGTAGCGGAGTTCCTCAGGCGAAGGGGCAGGACAATCTTCGTCTACCTAGACGACTGGCTACTGGTGGCGCCATCCTCGCAGAGGCTTCAAGCCTTTATTGAGGAGGTGCTAGACCTGATAAGGTCTCTCGGTTTCACCGTCAACCTCGACAAGTCAGCCGTCTCGCCCTCCCAGAGGCCCCACTTTCTGGGAGCGAGATTGGACTGTCGGTAAAGGTGAGGCCGTCCGCAGAGAGAGTTGCCTCGGTCGCGGCGTGTGCCCGAGCAATCTTGGAGAGCAGGTCGGTCCCAGCCAGGCTATGGCTTCGGCTTCTGGGACGCCTGGCCAGCCTCAGCGGGATGGTTCCCTACTGCAGATTACGCATGAGGGGAACCAGATCCACATGCTCAGGTACGTCCGATCCTGGTACCACCCAATGTCCCTCCAGATTCCAGTGCCCCTGAAGCTGGCCCCCGACCTCAGACTGTGGAAGCATCCACTCAACTTGGAGGGGGGAGCCCCCTTCAGGGAATTAACACCTCCCGTGACGCTGTCAACAGACGCGTCAAAGTCGGGGTGGGAGACCCACCTAGGGTCCTACGAAGTGTCGGGCCGTTGGTCGCCCATGCAGGCTTGCCATCATATCAATGTGCTCGAGCTGCGGGCAATCTTCCTGGCACTGAAGCACTGGGTCGCCCGGGCCAGGGGAAAGGTGACCCTGGTCCGATGCGACATCATGACGGTAGTGTCCTACCTCAACAAGGAGGGGGGGACAAGGAGCCCCAGTCTCTGCAAGGAGGTAGTCAGGCTCCTAGAGTGGTGCAGGCAACGGGGCATGGCCCTGATAGCAGCACAGGTACCAGGGGTGGAGAATGTCCTAGCGGA
>JAMKCH010041146.1:0-13486 GCA_023653785.1 Ophioderma brevispina | reverse complement strand
GAGCAAAGCTCAAAACTTTCTATGCGATATCATAAGAAGTGTTAAAGTTAACCAAAGTTTTAAATCAGTGTTTTGTCCCCGCTAACTAGGGTGGCCGGCCGGGGTGGCCGGATCACCTCACTCAGCAATACTGCTGTGTGAGGATTATTGAGCAAAAGATAATTGACTGGATGCACTTCCTGCCATCAATCCATGATTTTGTTAATTAATATCGTTACCAAAAATAATTTCATGGCCGCTGAAAAACGTCATTCCATTTTGAAATAGCGTCATTTCATGTATGTCAATGCTGATCCAGAAGCTGTCCAGTGGTCAGGCAAAGCATGTTAGCAGCATTTTTGTGAGATTGTGGTATTTCATAAAGCACACACAGAAATTTCAGGACACTGGAAAATATATTTGCTGCAGTAATCTATGGGCTGGCATTAACAAAAATTACTGCTCACATTAAAAATGGTTCTGTATCGGATTCAAAATTGAAATTTTGGAATTAAGGGCCATGGTCCGATCGGCAATTAGCCTCGTTCCCCAGAAGCCCAGATTTTACTGCACGTGGTCCAAATTTTGTATCAGAAGAAAGCTTCAATTTGGTTTCCCCGCCAACTTTGGTTGGCGAAGGGGGACTCTAGAAATATGGTAGCCGTCCGGTGTGTGTCGTCCCACGCGATCTCTTTGGAACTAAGAAGTGTGGAAGTCCATCTTTGCAAACATAGATGTATCTCAATAGGCGGTGGGTGGGATATAAAGTGGCGTCATGTGGAATGGGTCAAAGGTCAAATGTGGTCAAAAAAGGGTCAAATATGGGCAAAAATAGGGCTAAATCGCAATAATAAACGTTGTCAACACGATATCTTTGATTGGAGCTACGTATTGGTGTCCGTCTTCGCACCATAGGATGTCACTCAAGTAGGCTGCGGATGTGTTCGGAGGAGGGTATGTGGCATGGTCAAAGGTCAAATGGGGTCAATAAAATATGCAAAAAAAGCTATAAAACTTATATGTGCGTTAGGATGATGATTCTTGGTGGGTGTGGTCAAACATTCAGTGCCGAAAATTTGAAGGTCATTTCAAGTCATGCAAGCATCCAAGGTCAAAGCATTAAACATGTGGTTTGAGGATGAAAATGGTGGGTGTTGTGGTGGTCAAACTTCAGTGCCAAAAAATTTTGAAGGTCATTTCAAGGTCATCCGAGAGGTCCTCCAAGGTCAAAAACTTTACATGTGGTAGGATGGATAAAATTGTGAGGTGTGGTCACATTTCAGTGCCAAAAAATTTTGAAGGTCATTCAAGTTCCGAGGCATCCAAGGGCAAATCACTTAACATGTGGTAGGAGGATGAAAATTGGTGGGTGTGTCAACATTCAGTTCCAAAAATTTTGAAGGTACTTTCACTTTCAGGTCATCTGAGGTCCATCCAAGGTCAAATCACTTACAATGTGGTAGGAGGATGAAAATTGGTGGTGTGGATTCAAATTCAGTGCCAAAAATTGTGAAAGGTCATTTCAAATGTCATCCAATGTCCAATCACTAAACATGTGGTAAGAGGTGAAAATTGGTGGGTGTTGTCCACCTCAGTGCCAAAAAAATTTTGAAGGTCTTTCAAGGTCTCTGGGTCATTCAAGGTCACACTACACACAAAACATGTTGTAGGATGATGAAATTGGTGGTGTGGTCAAAATTTCAGTGCCAAATATTGTGAAGGTCATTTCAAAGGTCATCCGGGTCATTCAAGGTCCAAATCACTAACATGTGGTAGGAGGATGAAAATTGAGGGTGTGATCACCATTCAGGCCAAAAAATTTGAAGGTCATTTCAAGGTCATCACGAGGTCATCAAGGTCCAAATACTTAACATGTGAGGAGGATAAACTTGGTGGTGTGGTCCAACAATTCATGTTGAAACTTTGGAGTGGGTCATTTTCAAGGTCATGTGGGTCTTCCAAGGTCAAATCACTTTAACATTAGGTAGGAGGATGAAACGAGTGGGTGTGGGCAACATCAGTGCAACAAAATGTGGTAGTCTTCAAGTCATTCAGGTCGCATCTTTTCACTGGTTGTATGGTCCTGAAACCTAGTGAATGTGGTCAACGTTCAATGCCACCCTTTTTGAAGGTCATGTGGGTGTCTTCAAGGTCAAATCACTAATCAATTTGTAGATTTATGATGTACCTTGGTGGGTGTGGTCACATTCCATGCAAAGTTTTGAAGTCATGTCAATTGAAAAACCACGTCGTTCAAGACCACTTATTTTCTATCACAATCTTCCGTGAAGATCTTAAAATTGTTGCTTATTGTTCTTTAGCTACTGCACTAGGGCGGGGGACCTTGTGGTTTGAGAACCCCTTGTTCCTTTATGCCTGTGAACATCTTCTGGCTAAAGGAATTTTTCGGTTTGGAAGGTTATGACTGAAAATGTGACCCATTTTGGTCGACGTCTACAATATTGTATACCATGCTCTATGGGATTACAAATGCACACTTTTTTTAGCTCTCACTTCTCACTTCAAACGGTTAGATATTAGACAACAAAACTTGCCGATGGGTTTTTGGGGTGAGGTCATTCTATCAAGATGGAAACTTTATTAAATCAGGAGTCATCCTCCTTCAATGTTGGCTTTCATATCAAGAATTATGTGTAATCGGGTTGGGCACCTTTAATACGCTGCTTTCTTATTTGCTAACAAGTCTAGCTGTCTTAAGGTGTGTTTCTATTGGGGCCATTTACCGGAAAAGAGACCGGTGAATACATCGATGATAAACCCTACGTGTGGACGCGGTAGAGAGAATTAAGGGCCAGCATAATTCGGGGTGGTGCCTCCTGATCCTCAATCTTACTACATCGCCTCTCGTCTCTTGTAAACCGCTCCATGTCCATTCGAACCCTTCTCTAAGTTACGACATTGAACCCTCTAACCTCCTCATCATTTGCCTCTTGATTTTTGACTGTAAATGTCAAAATCGACATCAATTCTACGACATACGGCAGGTCCCGCAATCAGTTTGTAGAAAAAGGTAACCCCCCAATGCTTTGCAACTGAACCTCAGTGTAACACCTTTTTGCCGGCAAAGTTTAATGTGGAGTTGATCGACAGCAGCCAGGCAGTATTTATTCCCTGTAACAGCGCCCAATAGAAACTGACCCTTATCCACCTTTTCCCATTTGCCTCTTTTTCCCGGTAAGAGATTTACCGGTAAAATACCGGAATACTTGATAGAAACAAACAAAACCTTTTTAGTGCTGCTGTAATAAATCTATAAATACACAAGGCAGAATTCAGATTTTATTATCTAGGCTAGACTAAAATAAAATGTCAATCTTGATCAAGTCTCGACAACTTCTAATTTTCCCTTGATGGACACTCTTTTTCAGCTGCATCCTTTTATGTAGTATTCGTATGATACCTGATCAAAGAAATTTGAATAATGGATTAGTTGTATTGAGGTGGTAGTATTAGTTTATTGTCCAGCCTGTACTCTAATAAGCTAAAGTATTATATAAACCTTGTCAACTTTTAATCTATTAATACGTGCTCGCTGGGTAATCCAGGGGCCAAATTACGTAAATACAGACAGATGTTTGAGCACAAGGAAACTTTTTAAACAATTTGGCAAAATTTTGATTCTTTTAAAGGTTTAACAAGGTTAATTGGTTGTCCGTGTAACTTTAAGTAGGGGCTTGTTGAGAAAATATTGGCGCATGTATAAATGTATGCATGCCTGTTTCAATCATTGGCAAATAATCTGAGTCTGTTTATACACGCTCAAAATTAAAAATTTTTTCAAAATGAAGACTCAAATATGATAACCTATTGTGAATGCATGGAACATTGTTGAACAATATGAAATTGCTTCATTTTATACATCATTAAAAAGAAGGTTAATTCTCTCAATCATAACTTTTAATAATTCCACTAACCCCTCTCTATGATCTTTATTTTTAATATGGGTGACAAGCGGCATTCCTGCAGTGTCGTAACCAACCTTTGCAAATGGGGGGGGGGGCAGAAGGGTGCGAGGCATTTTCAGATGGGGCGAATTTGGCCTTTCTCCATATACACCTTATACGAATGGTCAGTTCCTTTGGGTGGGGCTGGTGGGGGGCTTGGCTTCTGAGCAGGGGCTTGTGCCCCCCCCACCCCCCCCCCCCCCCCCTGGTTACGCCACTGCTTCCGAAACCTAATCAGGCAAGAGTATCCGTGTTTCGAGATGATTTGCTCCTGTGTTAGGTTTACAAGCTGTCAGAACTCTGAATTGCAAGCAATTAACCCATGTGAATAGATGGCACACTCAAATCTAGAGCAGATGCAGAGTCAGTCATACATCACACCCACCCCTAACTTTAGTCAGAGGTCCTCTGACCAGGGCATGTCCCCACTTGTCAAGGGTGAAAACCCGGTTTTGAGGCACTTTTCCTAGTTGGAGGTTTTTATGGATGCAGATTGTAATTTAAAAATATTCCTGGTGAGCAGGTAAAAAAGAGCTGATTTAGCATGATTTTGAAGCTTTTTTCTTTTCTTTCCTGGTCAAAGCTCTCTCTGGGGTGGACACCACCAACCTGCCTCCCCGCCTATTATGCTACTGTCTCAGACTAGACCACTACTCCATTGTGTAGGTATGTGTACAAACTTCCCTAACTCAGTTGTGGGTTCCAGTGGGAGACAGTGTCAGGGGGAGCATTGCCCCCCCCCATTTTTTTCTTTTTCCCCCCCCCCCCTCAAAATTTTGTCTTCCTCCCCCCCCCGTTTTCTCAGTGATTTGGGACCAAAATCAACCAAATTTTTGACAAATATAGCAATTTTGGAAGTTCCCCTCCAAGAGAAGCCTGGTGCTGTGGTTTGCGATTGAACAGAGTGTATGTGCAGACGTGCCAGTTTGAATCTAAAAAATTGCACGTACTTAAAACATCACTGAAACATTGATGTCTATTTTCATCACAGGCACACTAGACAGTGTCGGTACGTTATGTTTTGTAGATGATGGCATTAGGAAATTTGCCTTGGGGTGTTAAGTTTTCTTGAAACTTTAGTTTTTGCATATATAAATAAACCACTTTTTTTATGGAAGTTCAAATCGATCAGCGAGTGATTGTGGACTAGTTTTTGCTGTTGTTTCTGCTTGGCCTGTTTTTGATATTAAAATGGCACGTCACACTCTTGGGTGGATCTTTTCAACTGTATCAACAGCTAGGACTTTAAGTGGCTTGTTCGGTTTACTGTAGCCATACTTGAAAGTTGTTTTTTCGTGTGGGGGGTTTTGTGTGTCCCGGTGGTGCTTTTGTGGGGGGGGGCTTAAGCCCCTGGGGGCACTCAACTTTAAAACTTTTTTTTTTCAGGTAAGGGTGTGCGGCCCAAAACTGCTGAACCGGGGGGGGGGGGCTGCGACTGATTTTGGTCTTGAAGATGGGGCTTGGGAACTGAATTTAGCAAATTTTTCCAAATGGGACCTTAGATTGAAATTTTGCTTCAGTAAGGGTCTTGGGAACTGCAGGAGAGACGTGAAATGGGGTCTTAAGGGCCACACATACCCGTACAACTTCCCAATGTCAGTTGCGTTTGCACTTGAATGAAATAAATCTGTATAGTTGCTTGTGCTGGGTCGTACCTAGTTTCATAAGTGAAACCATAGGATCAACATCATCTTGAAGCACTGTACAGTGTCAATTGAATGGCCTCACGGCGAGGTCATAGATGATAAACGAGTATTTGTTTAAAGATAATGTTGACCTCTGGTTTTCTGTTACCGAATACTTCTTCTTGCCCCTTCAAATCTCTGAATGTCCCTTTTCAAAGTGGCACTGGCACATTTTCACAAAATATGAAAATTCTTCAGTATGCTTACTAAAGGTGGATTTGGTGATTCCAGGCACCTTCTGTTTTCAGTGTTTGCTAGAAATCCTTGAGGAAAAGCTTATAGAAAAGCTTATTAAAAAAATTTGAGTTGATTCCGATTTTGCGGTTTTGTGTTATGAGCATTGTTCCCACGGGTCCATAGGCACTGTGTTAATTTCTGTCCGTTAAAATATGAAATTGCGAATCGATTCTTACAGATATGACCGAATTGCACGTAAGATAGGTACACATGGATTTTTAACTTTTTTTTTTTTAAATGGATACGTTTATCGATCGACTTTTTTAGGTAAGTCGGGGGGGGGGGGGGGGGGGTGCGAGGCTGGGATCACTAAATGCCCCTTTAATGCTCAAGAAAGATGTTGTGACTGATCCTTGAATATTTTTGCAAGGGGATAGGAAATTTGCACCATTAAGGAATAGCAGATGTGATCAAAATGAAGAGGTACAAGTCGGGCCACAGGGTTTTGTCTTGAGATTACTCGCAAGAAAGCCTCACTCACACCTGTCCTGTTCGGGAGATATTAAAGGCACTCATGATGTGACTTGAAATTTGGGCATTGCAGGGTTGCCCAACCTTTTTTGCTTGTGATCCCATTTTAAATAAATGATTATCACTGGGACCCTGACACTTAAACCCCACTTTCTCCCCGTGCTTGTTACTCGGCATTGTGCCCAAATCGCAATCTAATGTTGAAACCACACATTTGAATGATGTTGGTAAATTGACCAGAAGCTCCTTTGCTTTTATGAATTACTTTACACTTTTTGGAAATGAAAAATGGTTGATCGTTAGCTTCGCAACCCCTTCCTCATTCAACCGGGTCCACAACCCCCAGGTGTGGGAAACGCTGGCTGGTCTTTTGCATAGTTCCTTTTAATTTCTTTCCTGTGCCAGCAGCTAATCGTACATGTGACTTGGAGAACTATATTCCTTCGTCGCCTTGTTATGATGTTAAACCATGACAGAGGAATACGGTATATCCCCCATGGGCTGGCAGATCAGTTTATAAGTTCCATTCTCGACATTTTCAAATTGATTTCCCTATCAAACAACAGCAATTCATAACAACAATATAAAAAATCTGAGTTTATCGAATTGAGCAGTTGAGATGAGGATACCACATGGGGCAAAGGGGGGGGGGGATATTCCAAAAAAATATTTTTCCTTCCCCAGTTTTCCCCCAAGAAAAGAAAAGAAAATCAGGGCTCAATTGCATGATTAGAATTAGCCTCATACGTGTAACAAAGGTCGTTTAGTTTTCAAATAAAGTTTCAAGTGGCAATGGGCTGACAGATAAGTTAAAAACAATGAATTTTAACAGGGTTACCCCAAAAGCCCAACGACGCTACCCCCCATCCCCCCCAAAAAAAAAAAAAAAAAATTCACTCCCTCCCCCCCCACCCCACTCCCCCCCCAAAAAAAAATAACTTCCCTCCCCCAAAAAAAAGATTCTGGTGCAGCCATTGCTAACATGGGGCAATACCAAACCTACTGTAACCCCTTTGCCTTGATCTGGCACACCTACTAAAGTAGTCACATTGCCCCTTAATGGATTCTGCCTATTGGCATCGCAGGCATTCACCTAGCAATGTGTGGCCAAGTCAAGTTCCAAAGTGCACGCACACATACACATGGGTATTTATGCTGCCTGATGGCCTGTCCACCTGCCAGCTATTATGGCAATTCGACTATTTCCCAAAATTCATGGAAACATTGCTGGCATGCAATGATGCGTGTGTGCAGAGAGTTGATACAGAAGAATGGCATCTCAATCAGTGTGAAGACAACTTATGTGTCATTTAATACAAAAATGGGACATGTGTCAGTTTCCATTTTGTAGCTTTGAAAAGATTGCAAATTTGTGTTTTGATTTTTTAACAAGGCAATAATAGCACTTTTTGAAGAGCACCGCAGTTTCCAAAATTACGATTTTGCACATTTGGATACTAATTGGCTCGCTGCAAAAACTTACATGAAATCCATGTGTGTTGCAGACGGAGGAATCTGTAATTAGAATTATTTAAACCCTGAATATTTCATGAAACACAAATCTGCTATTTCTAGCTGATTCGTATTACACATGCTATTTCCCGAGTGAAATAGATCGGAACTATTTCCCTTGAAACCTCGTCCCAGAGCACAGTATATTGGCAATTCCGACTATTTCCCAAAATTCATGGGAAAAATTGCTGGCATGCAATGATGGTGCTGCCTGTGTGCAGAGAGTTGATACAGAAGAAGGGCATCTCAATCAGTGAAGACAACTTAGTGTCATTTATACAAAACAGGGACCATGTGTCAGTTTCCGGGGGTCAGTTTTAGCTTTAAAAAGTAACTTTAAAAATGTGTGGATGAAAATTGTTATCTGATTAAAAAACAAAATAAAAAGCACTGTTTTGAAGAGCACCACAGTTTTAAAAAAAATGAGATTTGCACAGTTTATTAATTAGGAATTGGATAGGCAACCAACCTGTGAATAGTTAAAGTTTGATTGCTATATGCGCTTGATATCATTGATTTGGCGCAATATAAGTCTTTGTAGTGTCATTGCAAGGAGAAAAGTTTGTAATTAGTAGTATTACACCTCATGAAATTTCATGAACAAAAAATCATGCTATTCATTGGCTGATTCCTATTACAACATCCTTATTTGTAATGTTGTTGTGTAATTAGAATGATTACAAATAATGAATATTCCATGAACAAAATAACGCCATTTCATTTGCGGATTCATACACCATGTATTTTCACTAGGGAAATAGATCGGACTATTTACCTACAACCTGTCCCCAGAGTCACAGTTAGGTGTATTTAATAGAACAAATACTAATCTGGAAATAGTACATTCAGTATTTCCCTTGTACGGGATCGGGCTTTTACCCCTCACCTGCGGTGGCGCGGTGATAGGCCCTAGCCAGTACCTCGCAAAAATAGTGGTGCAGTATTTCCTTCGAACCCATGTAGTATTTGTATGTAATTAATATCAGGAGATTTTTACAAAATCAAATTAACAAACACAAATAGACAAAATTATGCGGCATAATCAAATGAAACCGTCCGCATCTATGTGCTTTAACTGAAATTAAAGCAGAGGTATACATGTACTGTATTTAGTTCTAATTTTCACACATGGAAATATTATTAAAAGCTTCTACATTTTTAGCATTTTCACCTGTTTATAAATTTGCTTTTCGCATCCCACACTACACAAAGAACAAACAGTTTTGATGTTGTAATTTGCTTTTCCTCAGGAGTGCGCGGAAAAAAGCGCAATATTAATTGTAGCGTGACTATTCCACTTTAACAGTAAATATGCCAGGTTATACCACGTAGGCTACCCAATTAGAAAAGCTAGAAAATCCTAGCCTAGACAATGAAATAGCATAAAAAAAAATTGGTATAGATTTCAGTACAAGCTAGAAATTTTGCATGGCATCTGAAAAAAGTACTTTAAAATGTCTAAAAAAATGTTACAGTTTAAAAGATTTTGTATTTATTACATGCATTTAGACTGTCATATTTTCTCAATCCTATAAATCAGTTGCAATTTTTTTTTTAATCTCCAGAATTTGTTGTTGAACGAAAATAGTTGGTTCTGAAAAAAAAACTATTTACAAATGTCTAAAAATGTACTAGCTTTGAAAGATTTTGTCTATTATTAAAGGTGCATTGAGGTGATTCATGCACCGCTTCTGTTTTATTCATTGTAACTGGATATCATTGAGAAAAGCTTTTCATCTTTTTTCAATAATTTGTGAGTGAGTGCGTATATTTATCTTGCGGTTTTGTGGTATGAGCGGTACCCTAGGCCACTGGCTGTAATTTTCTATTCTGGTTAGTACAAGAAATACAAATTGCAAATTCTTACAGATACATGTACAACGTATACATACAAGTACTGATCAAAGCAAGGATTTTTTAGCATGATCACTAAATGTTAAAAAAAAATCTCAACTGTTTTGAGGTAAGTCGGAGGGATTGAGGCTGTTGGATCACAAAGTGCCCCTTTAAGTCTGTCATATGCTTTTTTTGGTATCATGCGTCATACCTCCAAATCTATTTCAAATCATGTGATATTTTTGAAGTTCCAAGCAGTTCCAAGCATTGTTGAACACAACAGTGCGTGACTCCACTTCCGGAGCTATAAGTGTAATTAATGAAATGTTTTCACAACGAAGGAGCAGATTTTTTATAAGAGTGAATTGCACCCGACATCAATATCTATATATTTAAGTGTCAATAAGAGTTTCTTGAAGAGCCCGCTCATATAGACAGGCTTTTTATCCCCGTGGCTTGAAAAGCAATGTTCAGTTTAGTTAGATTTGATTAGGTTTTCATTTTTCAGGTGTTCTTTGAAAGTTGAAGTCCAATTGAAACCGGTCTTGGGGGTTTAAAGGCCCGAGGGGTACTCACATATGAAATGGATATGGGTGTAAGGCTCGCACTTCCAAACCCAGGGGCATTTAGTGACAGAGGACTAAAAAATAGTGGTCTTTGGGTGACAGACAGCCAAATTGCCCCAAAATAGGGGTTTTCCGAGTGAAAAATTTTACAAAAAATGGAGTCTTTGGGTGGGAACTTTGCAAAATTGTCTAAAAAAGAGAGGTCTTTGAGTGAAAATTTTCAAAACCTCCCCCCCCCAAAAAAAAAAATAGGGGTCTTCGGGTGACAGTGGTAAAATTTAAAAAAATGTGGCATCTTTGGGTGAGATTTTCAAAAAATATGGTGTCTTTAGGTGAGATTTTCAAAAAAATTATGGAGTCTTTGGGTGACGATGCTGAAAATGAGGGTCTTCACAGGCTTACATAATGAACCCTTATGAGCCTATAATCCTGAAAATAATGACCGTAGATATGGAAACTATACCTTTTTTAATCCTCATGACCAGATGAATAACTTGGTGTAGGTTTCAAAACAGTAGACCTCTTTTACTTTTGACCCCTGTACAAAATTTACCCCATATTTTTTATATGTTCCCATTGTTGATTTTTCATGACTTTGGACACATTATTTTGTGACAATTTAGAAGTATGATAACACAAAAATGTTTCTGTTGCAATTTTTAAGGCAAAAAAAACCCTAATTTTCTTGTACTACTGTGATTTCTCCAATCATAAATGGCAAAAATTGTCATAACACATACACATGCATACACACACATGCATGCATGTGCACACATATGCACGCACACACATACGACCTATTTAGGACTGCAGTCCCAATTTTTATAATCACCCTGTTAAAATGTAACTATATGCGTGGTAGGAAATGTATTAAACTTTTATCAAGGGATGTTTTTGAGGTCGTTCAGCTTAAGATATTGCAATCACTAAGTTTAAAGATTTTAATCAGCTTAGCGCTTAGAAGATTACTGCAATTGTGGTAGTTCATTTGACCTTGTAATGATGGTTTAAACTCTGAGGCATTCTAATCCTATGTAAATTCAAGGAATGGTTATTTAAAGGCTGACTGAGAGATTTCCCAAGGATGATGCCCTCAATCATGTTGTGTTTTTTTTGCATATACATAATGCTTGTCCATATACTAATCTCTGTGTGAAATGAGGTCAAATCAATGTCCTTAATATAGAGAATCACAACTTTGTTTAGGATCTGGAATTTTTGTTACTATGGTATTGCTATACATAAATGTTCACTACATCAAACCAAAATATTCAATCCAGTTGACTATTTTTAATTAATACAAAAAATTTCAAAATCTGTTAGTCTTTAAAAATATCTGAAAATGTCCCTTGGCTAGTACATCTACAATTCAAGTAGGCTCTTGAAAAATTGAGATATTCTTGCAAGCCATACCAATATGTGGTTAAAAATATCACAGAAAACTTCTGATTTGGGTTCAAAGATTTAAAGGGCGATGGCCCGATTTAAGTATATAAAATTTTCATCTTATATAAGAAGACTATTTACAATTGTATTTATATAAACATACATGTATATAAAAAAAAAACACACCAAAAGTTGTATTTGAACAAACAGCCAATGAAATTGGAATTCAGGTGAGACCCTGATATAAATTTACAAGCATGACATGAACAGGAATTTACAAACTTAAAGGGGCATTTCGTGATCCACAACCTCGTCCCCTCCGACTTATCATCTGAACCGTTAGCATTAGTAATCCATGTGTACCAAATCTTATGTGCAAGAGTGCTTTATAAGTACCTGCATAGTCTAGTATATTATAACATTCTTTATTCAGGATTACTCAATTCAATTGTACAAAAACTGGTCTCCCAAGAGACCCTGATACAAATTTACAAGCATGACATGAACAGGAATTGACAAACTTATAAAAACTTATATAAGAAGACTATTTACAATTGTATTAATATAAACATACATGTATAAAAAACCAAAAGTTGTATTTGAACAAACAGCCAATGAAATTGGAATTCAGGTGAAGGCATATTGATCAAATACTAATGTTGGACTTTCACATTTAAATTCATTGAAGTCAAATTGCTTTGAACATCAGATGGAAGTCTGTTAGCTTCTGTTCCACTCTGATCCACCTCTATAATAAAATGTCAATTTGCCTGCATTGTTAGTCCAAATGGTAAGACAAGGGTATTACAAGATTGACCTTCTAATACATTTTGAATCAATTGAAGTTGTAAAAATAAATTGAGACTAGAATTTCGCGGTTCTCGGCTTTCTAGGTTTCAGGTTTTGCTGGCTAGTTGGGGACTGGTTGGGGGAGGCTGGTAAATTGTGCGTTTCCAGTGGGTTCATGTTGGCGGTGGTTGTGATGCTTCTGTTCAGAACCTTATCGGTCGCTCTGAGCCATTTGTTGATAATTGAGGTTGGCTGGAATTTGTATGTTGAATTGAAGCAGACGTTTTCCTGCAACTTGTTTAGATTTTTTGAATTGATGTCAAAGATGAATTGTAATTCCATGGCTGCATATTCAGGCGACTTGCAAGTTTTTTAGGTTGACTGTTAACTGGAATAAGTTGGACGCATCTATTTTATCTATCTTCCAATCATTACATCACTCAGTAGTAGAGTATTGTTGTACTTGGTGAAAAAGATGCTTGGTCACAGGAACAAAGATCAACTAAGTGTGCAGGAACAAAAGACTGGTGCAAGTAAAAAGAAGGTCCGTGTGGCTAGCTAGTGGAGTGTGAGTGGCTTCAGGCGACTCCGGAAAATCTCCAGTGACTGAGCTGAACCCAGTAAAGCTGGTAGGGGTTGAGATGCAGATGACACTTGGGGAAAAAACTGTGCTGGTAAGACAATGCTACAGTGGTGCTGTTGTAGCTGTTGGCAGTGGCCCCTAGTTTGGTCTAATATATACACACATGCAAGGTTTGTAAGGTGAATGGATGTCCAGAATTGAAGCTGTAAGTTTTCTTGACAATTGCTTGGAATATGACGCCATGGGTTTACAATAATGAAATTTCATTCGCAAACAATTCCTTTCGTTTTTGTTTATTAGGTCGTCCGATAGGAAAGACCTTATGGCAGCATGATCCGTGTGTCGTCGTCGGCGGCGGCGTCTGCATCGGCGTCGTGAGCTTTCTTGTGAACAAAATATCTGGAGATCTGTGCGAGCTACAGGGCTGAAACTTGGTGGAAGGGTGCGGGGTTACAGATTCTCGAACTGATTAAATTT
>JAMKCH010041145.1:0-29217 GCA_023653785.1 Ophioderma brevispina | reverse complement strand
TATTAGCCTTAAATACTATAATTATGTGGATAAAATGGACTTATTACAAAAACAATAATTACTTGATAAAAATAAGTTTTAAGTAACATGAAAAAGGAATGGAAAGCCAAAGTATGGGATTCAAAAATTGATCTACCATACTAACTTAGAAAATCAGATGTCTGAAAACTATGGGCCGTTAAAAACCATTTGACAGCTGTTATTATCATTATTGTTAAAACTATTAATAATAAATATATATATGGTAAACTATTTTTGTGTGTAAGAAAGTGACGTGATTATGGGTGGGTTTGGTGGCTAATTTGTGTATTGTTAGTTCTTCTTTTCCCCGCCGCCAGACAAATGTACAGGTAATCACAAAAAAAAAAAAAAATTCAGGGCTGTATGTAATTCTATAAGGACCCACTCAATAAAGGGCCAATAAAATTAAAAGTAACAAATAAGCATGGATTCATCATGTTGAACGGAAACGGATTTTTTTTTCTTAGAACCCCCAAATTACCTGGACTCTCTCAAGTTTTCACTGTATAGTTATTGTTTCATTAACTTTTCGTAGATTGCATGTTTGTGGACGTTTTTACCCTTGTCTTTGTAATGCCAATGCACATTCTCAGTGGCTGTTTTCGTTGACATTAGTATGATTTCCTTCCCCGTTTTGTCTATATCAATAGGTCCAGCGCGGAAGGGGGGCGGGTGGAGGGGTGGTCCGTCCATTTGCTATGGCAACTAAACTGCGTGGCATATACGATTTTGTGAGTTTGTTGATTGGTGGGTTGCTTCTGTGAGTTTTGATCAATCAAGATATGCAGATCTCCCTATTGACAAATCACCATTATTTAAACTATTTGATTGATTAAAATGTCGGGCTATAACAAAAAAACATCTTTAAAGCACTATAGCACATCTTTTTGAAGAGCGCCCCCACTTTCTTCAAAAATTTTGAGGATTTTGGCACGGTTTGCATTAACCGGCCTAGTGAACTTATACCTTGTGACATGCGTTAAGCTCGGAAATGTCTATGTGTCGCCCCCCAAACAAGGAATTTGTAATTAGAATAATTAATATCGGAGAGGATCTCCGATAATAATTCAAAACGTCGCTGATGGGAAAAGGCTTCCAATATGAAAACAGGAATAGCCATGTACGTGTATACGCTCATCCATTAGACTAGTTATTGGTCAGGCCACCGTCTAGTTAGAGGTCATTTCTTGAGGTGGTACTATTTCATCATGGACGGCTATAACTAACAAATTTCCAGCCCTGCCGTTAAGTGCAATCTGGGATCCCAATTCTAATTACAAAATCACTAATTTTATGATTTAAAATACGATTTTGAGCATCCTCTCGTTTCGCAAGTGTAGTTTCTTAGAAACAATTACTAACAGTAATCCATGTTTTGGGGGGGCGTCAAGTGTGTTGAAAATATGGATCCAAAAACATGATAATGATAAAATTGGATGATTTACGCCAATATTAATTGGTTCTACTATGAGTTTTAAAATATTGGGCTACGAGGTGTCTGCCCAAATTGTTATTGCCCCCCCCCCCAACTCAAGCTCGTCCAATTAATTTGGGCTTAATCGATCCAATTTCTATATCATAATTGTTTGCAAAATATTCAAATTTTGAAAATTGGGGGTGCTCTTCAAAAATGCGCTGTTATGTTAACATTCCTGTTCCTGTGTTGTTTCATTTTACTCAGTGTGAGAAAAACAGGTAGTTAGTGAAGCTAAGTACCACGTTGTTTTTCTATTTCACCTAAGGTCCCTAAATTTGGTCCAAAAATCTGTACACTTTGTTGATGTAAATTATACAGAAATTTCCATTCCCCCCCCCACTGGCTCTCTGGACGGTTCTCATGTTATAGTAAGGTATTTAAAATGTAGTGAAGGGCTAAGGTTTAAAGGTAACAAATCCAGTTTGTCATGATACGCTTATCGTCCGCAACGATTGCAACCAATAGCTTATAGTTAGGTACGTATCGTAAACCTTTATTTCCTATTTGAAAACTGTCGAGGTCAAAATAACCTTGGCACTTGTCCCGAAGTACAAATGGAGATCATGGTGATGGAATCTACCAAGCATAAGACCATATCGTTCACATGCAACTTTTGCCGTTGGTCTTTGGAGTATTTTACCTGAAGTTTTCATTGAAAACTGTGATAAATACTTCAATACTTGCCCTCGGTCATTTTTTTTTTTTTTTTTTTTTTGTTTTTTTTTTTTTTGGAAATTAGGTCTGTGGTAATGGGCGTCATTGTTTTTTCAAGTTACTGAAAACAGGTCGACGCATAATAAGCGTTGGAAAAATGAGAACAAATCAGAGAGAAGTGTGGCGGGCTGTCTCTCCTGCATAGTTCAAGGATCCTATATTGGTGAAAAATATATAGTAATATTTTAACTTAATTGTATTAATTTACGTCAGAAGGGAGAGGACACTAAACCAACGACTTGCTACATTAAACTAATGCGAAAAAAATTATGACCTTTATATCTTCGACTAACTGGGACTGGTCTAACTGTGGGGAAGGTTGTTTGCACCCCTTTTATTCCACAAGTTTTGCAAACATGATTATATTCGTTTTGAAATGTGAATATTAATGACGTCGGTGCTTAACACACATTTCGCACAAACTCTGTGAATTTGGTGACTCACATTTGCTTTAAACAATGCGAATGCAATATCCAGAGTTTTAACTATACAGCACCTTTCACTTGAAAACAAATGTTTCATTTTGAAAGACAAAGTGTTTAAAGGACAAAGATTTGGCAACGGAGGACAAATGTTTACTCAACTAAAATATGAACAAAGACTTCATTCTAAACATACTTTTAAGTAGTGTATTAAAGTACGGAAAATTTTGGTAATATGAAATCAAAAGCGTTGCAGTTTGGCATAAAACGTAATATAAAAACACAAAAAATGACAAAGATTAAACTTAAAAGTAATTACAATGTCGTTGACCTTCGTTAACCAGGGTGTATCACCCCCCCCCCCCACCGTCAACTTCACTCCCGTGCTCTTAAACACTATGCGTTCAATATGTTAATCCACAAGGAAAGGACACAGTTCATGGGGTTGTAGTTGTACATACATTGACATGAAATGATGTGTGAAAATGGGTATCATTATATCATACCCAAAAACCAGGGGAGGTATTTTCTAAATACATTGGTGAATGAAAGCTAATGAACTGAGTGTAAGGAATTGAGAGTTTACTAGCTCCTATGTGAAAATGCGAAAGCTTTCGTAAAAAGCATCGAAGGAATCATTCGCGCATCTTTTCTGGTCATTTTTAGTGAAAAACATGCCTGAGGGTAGCACCTTCACAGGGTTAGGGTATGCCGTAAAAATCAAAGGGGAAGAGGGGGTGGTTCCACCCAAGGATTATTTTGTGGGATCTTTTTAAAAAATTACACCGTAGGCTCTAAAACTATATGTTTATGTAAAACTAGTCAATTGCCTCCTTTACAGCTGAAATGCGAAATTCAATTCACATTTAACACTAAGTGACCAAAGGGGTTTTCACTCCCGTGGGCCCAAGGGGGGGGGGTGGGGGGGGTCCATGGAGACCCCACAATAAGGAAACCACTTTCGAGGGAATTTTTTGCACGAAATTTATTACCACATGGAGGATCATAAGACAACCACAAATCAGCCAATAAAAAATGAGATTTGTTATTTTGGTGCAAATTAGGGGCAAAACATTGTTCAAACACGCGAAAAATTGGGCAAAAAGACGGAAAATTCAACTGAGCTTGCACTTACATCAAACCTTTAAAAATTATTTTATGTTGATATCTATTCTAGAAGACCAAATTACTTATATGTAACAACAAAACCAAGAAAGTGTTAGGAAATCCTGTATTTTTACGGGTGTTGCAAAAATACACGGCATTTTCCCATAAGAGTTTGTACAGTAACGGTTTGGCAACGTACATGATGAATGTTTGTTTTCAGACATAAAAAGGTTGAATTATTTTAATGTTTACTAATATAGTGTTTACTTACATGTTGTGTGAACTTATATCGCAAAAAAAAATTGGCTTTGGTTCTCGGTTTCTTAGTCTTATTTTAAAAAATTTCTCAAATGACTCCGTTAGTGCCCAGGGGGTTCCATGGACCCCCAATTAATTATCTCATTAACGGCTTGCGATTCTTAATTATTTTGGTATGAAAGACGCGCATTAAAGCAGACAATTACAAAAAGATTTGGCGGCAGCAAAACCCACGCGTAAGCGGCCAGCGCGAAAACAAATTGGGGGGTCCCTAGGCCACCCCCCCCCCTGGTCACTTAAGATGGTAAGCGCAAAAGAAAAGCTACTGAAATGTGCCAAGGGAATTGTGAGTTTACTAGCTCAGAGTGAAAATGCCGAAACTTCGTAAAAAGCATCTAGTTAATCATTCGCTATATTTTCTGGTCATTTTAGTGAAACAAATGTGAAGGTAGAACCTTAAAAGGGCGTTAGGGTTGCCGTCAAAATCAAAGGGTAAGAGGGGGTGGTTGCCACCCAAGGATATTTATGGTATCTTTTTAATATTATGACACGTATGGCTCTAAAACTCTATGTTTATGTAAAACTAGTCAATTGCCATCATAAAGCTGAAATTCCGTACATTCCTCTATTTTTTTGCGCAAAGGATTTCGCCTAGTTTCATGGAAAAGTAGTTGACGGGCTAGGTATTGGTACTTATTTTGGATCAATGGAAAGAGGAGACCATAGCTACCCGCTGGTATCAAAATCATAAGCATCGGGTGCTTTCTCTTCTCGAGGGGTAACACCCCCTGGGTAAACCGTGTTACTAAAGAGGCTTGGTAAGACGAAGGTAAATCACAAATCAAACAAAAAATGTACCACAAATAATTTGACCCCAACACCACCTTATACATATTCAATGTAATAATTTACATAGGAGGGAAGTAATAAAAAAAAATTCCCTTTCTTTCTTGCATTTTTGCTAAACTTGATTCATTTGAAGCACAAAATAGAACTTAACCCTTCGGGAACCTGGCGAGTTATGTATACGTTATAACACTAACAGGGGCTTTAGAGGGGATTAAGAGTGCAAATTGTGCTCACACACATATTTACAAGAGGAGGTAGATTCGTCCTACAACGTATTTCTCCTTTGCACCGTTGTCAATGATTTTACCAGTTGTACAAGACTATCTGTACCATGGACTGAACATTAGTCGCTTTAATATGGCCTTTATGTTTATGATAAAAAAAACATTTATATTATGATTTATCACTTTTTTAGATAAAAACAGGATTATATTAAATCTTCTTGTTTTGTGACCAAAAACATTATGAGTTAAATCCATGGAAGAAATATAGAACTTTTAGCTTTAATTTGACACCAAAAATTGCTTTGGTAACTACCATTTGAATTTTTTGACGTCATGTCCACTTTTTGGGGAATGTTTCGCATGGCAAGTTACTTTCATCTTTGTCCAGCCTTTACCCATACGTGGAAAAAGGAAAATGGATGCAGGATGTAAGCTATGTTTATTTGCTATATTTTTCTTTGCCTAAATCCCGAATCCTTAACCTCGAAATATCGTCTGTGTCTTAAATTGTTGTCAGATCGTACCTTCACCGAAGTGGAGGATGATAAAGTTTTAGGTGAAAGTCCAAGGTACAAACGTACTTGGCACATGCTTTGACATACACAACGTTCATCTTTGTTCGAAATTCCCCTTAATAAAGAAAATACAGAAGTGACTGAACTGAAGGCCCCTCGGATTGAGAAAGTTTCCCGAACCTGACCCAATGTACACACCTACTTGTTCTGACACACTTAGGAATTTCAGAACATGAACGGAATAACTGTGCTTTATCCGTTTTGTTCCCGACAGTCATTAGGTTCAGAAAAAGAAAAAGTGGGTCAGATGGGTCAGGGTACGGAAAACTCCATGTATTTGATGTGCGGCTCTCTTTGCTTAAATTGAATCCTTTACTTTCGAAACAGGATGTTAAATAAACCTCCAGTTGTAGCAGTGCCTCTGCTTGTGTGGAAGCTTATGCAAGCCAGCTATGTTATCCTGGCTGTGGACTTCTCTGCAATATTTTTTATTTTGAGGGATATTAAGAGTCCATTAAAAGCAAACAATCGAACGTGTTTATTTTTTTCCGCCTTGGTAAGACAATTGAAGTGTAATGGATTCACGATGCTTTGAAATACCTTGCTCAAAATAAAATATTTCAAATATTTATTGGGATATAATCCCGCACATTAACAACGTTTTAACGCTTTTACGCTTTTTAGATTGCATAGGGTATTTATCACTCCTCGTAATCATATGAAGATTGGTAAAACCGACAATGGATGGATTGAGGTAAAGACTAGGGTAAGCATCCACCTATCTTTGTTATTTCTCAGAGGGTGTTTGACAATACCCTGATGGCATCGCAATGTGCCTATACCATTACTGTACTAACCACATGTCAGTACTTAGGGATAAAAAGGTTACCAAACGTTTTCCAACCACACGACATTTCATAAGCAGGCAAAAAAATTTCCCTAAGTACTAACGCTTTGTCGCTCAAATGAGCATTAAAGTAAGGGGTTTTTATGTGTTAAGAAGGATGTTGTATGTGATCCCATGACACCGATGAGGTGAAATTTCCCAAAACTGGTGCATTGTAGGATGACTAAAAACACCCTTGGTTATTTCTTAAATTTTATGTGCCATGTAAACAACAATTACCAAAGTTACATTACACAAGATTAAACATAATTAAAAAGGAATTAAAAAAGTATGTAGGGGTTGGTACATGTTGTGACCCACTTTCTGCACCCACTTTTCTGCACCCAGTTTTGCTCAGAATTCAGCAGCATTGACGGAATAAAGTGCACGTGATACTGTACTTATTCCGTAAAGGTGATGCATTGAGACAAAATTGGATGCAGAACAAGTGGGTGCAGACAAAGTGTGGTTCACAAAAGTACAACCCTATGTATTTTCTATTTGCCTCCATTTTCCATTTATGATTTACAAATATATTGTATGTATCATTGTTAAGTGAGGAAAAGATTTCTCACGGGAAAAAGATTTTGTTTATTATGGAATCACCCAGTGCTATATTGAGATCAGCAGTGTTGTTTACAACTAGATAGGATTGTGCAAGAGAAATTGCAAAAGCGTACTGTGTAGATCTGTGGTGGATGGAGATTATCGCGTCCGAGGCGTATCTTGTTCTTACCATGGTACTTTGCGACTCGGTTCCAAGTCACCATATTAGCATGCCAATAATCATTGCAGCCAAAGACACAAAACCACCTAATGGCTACAGCAACCACATAGTAGGGTTATAAACGGAGAAATCCCATTTTAGAAGTTTTGGGAAGAAGGGTTGAATATGTTTTATTCTAGTTTCAAGGGTGCTGAATCAGAATTTTTGGGTCAACCTCTGGACATGGGGGAAACTTTGTAAAATAAGGGGTAAAAGTAGACAGGGGTAAAATTTGAAATTCAGATAAAATTGTATTTAAAAGTACACCATGTTTTGTCTCATTATATGGATTAAAAAGGTATAGTTTGTATAGTTCCCGACCTGTAGGTACTGGCTACAGCCATGATACGGACCTCAAAAAGAAAATATGAATGCAGCCCCCCTTGAAGCTACGGAAAACATCTTCAAACCTTCTTCCCCAAACCTCTAGAAGGGGATTCTGGGATGGGATTATTACCCTACTAACCCCAATACACACACAACGTCAATATTGTAATGTATGTGTACAACGGCCAACATGTCAGCGCCCCACATAGTACACTGCATCAGCACGGGCAAGCAATCCAGACCAATAACGGTTCATCCTCTATGTAAGACCTCATTTGGGTCGGTTTAAAGATGGCAGACAAACAGTTACATTGGTTACTGTTGAGAATGGACTTAATGTCACAAAGCATTTTAATTTCTTTTCTTCTAAAAAGGAAAATGTGACTAGATAAACACAAGTCCCATTTTAGTTTACAAGTTCATAATAGCAAAAATTGCTATTTATAAAACTGCCACAGCAGAGATAACAAAATAGACATAAGCGCAAAGCAAAAAACTTTTTTTGATTTGTGTTGATCCTAATTGTTTAGAATGAGTCTGTATGTCTGTAGGCTTCATCATCTTTTTAGGATCGAATTTCTCTCAAATTCACTGGTATCGGTGTAGAAAACCTACCAGAACGTTTCGAAGGTTTATGGACAAACAGATGCAAAGAAAACACCGCAAACCTTGTTTTGAACTGGCATGCTATCCTAATCGTCCCATAGAAAACCATGCGTGCAGACAGAAAATAGAAACTTCGGGTGCGATTAATTGTGTGAAAAACCGGAGTTGGAGAAAAAATGGGGGCGCTTCTTTCCTGGGAACTCTCCTCATGCCTCTTTAATAAATCTAAAACCTAATTCTATGCATTGTGTTGTCCTTCAGTTGTAAAATGGTTATACCATGAATAAGCAGGTATATTCAATGGGTTGGAATCCAGAGCAGACGGACAAATGTTAAATCCATTGGAAGGGGAACAACAATAGGCCTTTAATAATCCATCAATTTTTAGTTTGATGCGTGGGCGGATGGTCATGGGATTTGCATCTATTTATACAAAAACAGAGTAATTAATATTCTCCATGAATAGCAAACTTCATGTTTTAGGATTATTCTCCATATTGCGATACAAAATATGATTTAATGTCTTTCAACTATTCTTATTTGCAAGAAACGCTCAGGCATTGGTTGCGTACCAAAAGGCTACAAACAGAGATGCCACCAGGGGAGGGAGGCCAAGGATATCAAATTTCCGACGTCGTCATTGGGTAACACTTTAAAGCGAAATCTTGACGAAAAATTCTGACTTTTATATGTGGTCAAGGAATATTTCTTATTCTAAAACCGTTGGAGTTGAGAATCAACTCCACTGGCAGGCTCCGTCGCCATGGGGGCGGGGGGGGGGGGGAGGGGGGGGGGAGGTGGTGTAGGGGGGGTGGAACACCCCCCCCCCCCCAGGATCCCCAAAAAGAGAAGAAATAAAAGGGAAGAGAGCGAGAAGGAAAGAGAAAGAGGGGAATAGAAAAGAAAGAGAAGAGAAAAGAAAAGAAAGAGAGCAAAAGGGAGAAATAAGAATAACACCCACCACAAAAAATGAGAATGACACCATCCGAACGAATGATGATTGGACTCCAGACTAATAAATCCAAATATCACATTGGCTTCCCTCGAGCCAATTAGTTTTGTTCCAAGCTAACCAACGGTCATAATGAATTGTGTTACGGTCACCTTGACCAAGGGCAAAAACCACCAAAAAACTACGGATTCAAAATCCTAATACCTAGACAAATCACTGTGAGCTTGATACAAATTTTAAACAAAGATTGATTTTAAATTGGTGTCTCAATCAGTCTCAATCAACATCAATTAGGTATCAATAATCAAAGATTCATCCCATAATCAAGTTGTTAATTAATGAACTAATAAACATACTACCTGGGGTGTGTCGCGAACGCGGGCTGCAGCAAGATTAACGCTAAGATCGCGAACTTGCAAACGAGTCCTGGCGGCATATTCCAGCATAAAAACTTCACTTCCAGTATGGGAAGTGTCCAACGGAACGACTGGTCATACACTGAAGAAAAAGAAAACCAGCTCCTTGACTCCAGAAGCTCGGAGGTCGACTAAATATAAAAGTCAAAAGTGCTGTAGCTTGTTTTCCTTGGATAACTCAGAGGCCACGGAATAAAAAACCGAAGACGGCTACACAGTTCGGACAAAAAACTAATGGAGCTGGAGCTATGAAAATGTACATACAGAAGAAATATTTGACTGCGATTACATTCGCTGTCAACTTGAAGCAATAAGTAGTTTCACCTTACTTGCTATTAAATTGGAGCAGATGTTAAGAAAAAAAACTCTCCTTGGAGTAATGATGTTGTGATTACTCTGATCATCTCCCTCACCAGAGCTTTATATCTCCTCTCAAACAATTCTCGAAGGATCTAGGTCCCTCTATATGAGGTCATGTAATAAATATAGTCCATTACATTATAAGTCTGGAAATGCCTCACCATTCCACATGTACTGTATAGATTTGTGATCTCATAGCAGCTACTCACGATGTGTAATTATACAGCAGTGCGCCACCTATGGCAGGACACTATCACCTGCGTAGTTAGTCTGCTTCCTAGTCTCAGGAAACTCCAGAACATTCTCCGCGGTTCTCTTGAATTCTAATTGCGACATACACAACCAGTATGCACACAAACCAGGTATAGTTTATATTATGTTGGATTAGATTAATTAACAATATGTTATGTGCTAATTTTATGACTTTAATCTAATCAAAGTGAAATAAATCATTGCTAAGTCGTGGCGAGGCGTAACATTGTTAATGTGCCATGGCCATTCCCCAGTTTGGTCTACCAGTGATAAGGGGAATTTTAGTCTGGGAGCTGAAGTGGTCAAGAAAAAATTGGTAGGGATCGATTCCCTAGCCCCCAGCACCATAAACTTATAGGGCTACTGGGAAATTAATTACTATAACTAACCCTTCAAAAGACCTTTCTAAAATAGCCCAAATCAGAGCGATTCGTGGGCTCCCCGCCCTGGACTCCGGGTAGGGGTCTGCTAATGCACACGCATCCATTAAAGGGCATTGGTTGTAGCTAAAGTGTATAGTTTCCCTTCAGTAGTTCAAGCTTATACTGCCCAGAGATCAGTGCGCAAAGTTAGCAACCAGTACTTTCTTTGAATGGTTACCATTTACCCCTAAACAAAGTCGGTAATCTTGAAGGTGCGATCTGATAGCGGAAATCAAGAGCTTCCGGGGGCTATGCCCCCTGGACCCCAGGAAGGGCTCTGACTCCTGCAACCACACTACATGTTAAAGACATTGGCGCTCGCTATATGCAATTTCCCTTTTGCAGTACAAGCTTATACTGCTCTAATACTGCCCATCTCAGTGAGCAAATTTAGAAACCAGTCTTTAATCGGGGCTTATTTTGAATTGGTATATTTACCCCTCAACAGTGGTCATTTTGAGGTTCTGAAACCCGGTTCGGATAGCTAAATCCGAGAGCTTCGGGGGCTTACGCCCCTGGACCCCGGCAGGGCCTCTGACCTGACCCCGCCAGGGCCCTAAAGCGGGCCACTGTACCCCACCCATTATCAGGGCTTTCCGGTTTGCGCCCGGTTTGTGTCAATGCACTTTGCGGTGTTGCAGTTCAAACAATCACGAAAAAATGGTCTGTAAGAGCATCTACTTAGGACAAATTTTCAAACGGCCCTAAGTAGGCCGAACCGTGCGCCGTTAGTTGGATGTTTATTCACTCACTACGCTCCAAGCACTGTTACTGCAGCAATAACATTTCTTCACTTTTTACACCCCCCCCCCCCTGACAAAATGTCTAGCGACGGATGTCCACTGAAGGTTTGCAGTTATTTCGGATGGGAAGCACACATAAATCACTCCGCAATTTGTGTAATGGTGGGTAGTTCCGGGTTATAAAGAATACCGCGATTTGTAAGCAAATGGGTGCCCTGGTCGGCGTTAGATATGTGGTTGTCAAATGTTAAATATTTAACGAATAGTGAAGACCAATATTCTTATTACTTGAATATCAGAAAAATCAAATATAAATTTGAACTACAAATAAATTAGGCCTTCGGAAGTACTCCGTGCTCGGGTACGGCTATGGGTTTTCGTGTCGGGTGGAAAAAAGCTGGTGGCACTATTCACAAGCCTGTATCTCGACAGGGGGTGGACGTATTCGATTAGTACGGGGCTGAGATGGACCGGGGCAAAACCAACACATCTATCCTGACCCTTTGCGCATGCGTGTTACAGCCATCGGGAACACAAGTGCCAGGCCCCGATGAATGTTATGATATAGTGCAGCCCCGCGGGGCACGTCTGTCAATGCTACAAATGGTTATAAATCCTCAACTTACAAAGTTTAAAACACAAATTATGCCCAAGTTCTACCCAGATGTCAGGGTTCCGTGGCGCACGTCTTAGAAACATAATTACAAGCCGCGATGGCATTGACCTGTCAGATGCCGAATACGATCGTATTTATCATGGCATGTAGTACAACGGAGGAGAATGAAATTTAGCCTGTCCTTGGACAGTCATGTAAAAAAAACGACACTCCCACAGTAAAGGTTCCCTTATCATGGCAGGGCTAAGCAAGGCAGACTCACTGTCACTGACGGGGTCTTGTACACACACGTACACGCCCCCCTGCAATGCACGATGCATTCGGGGATGCATTGCAACTCAATGACGAAATGATGCGTAGTGTGCGAAAAGGAAATTTCACATGCCATTTAAAACACATATTGAAATGCCTATACTATAATACACTGCCCGTAGTGTTCCCCACAAGGCAAAATTTAACATGGGGATGTAGCGGCGGATTGATATTGAAGCAAAACTAGGCTAGCCTCAGTCAATGCTTCCCACACACACCCACAATCGCGCGGTCCGTATCCGGCCAGCATATTACTATCATCGAAAATTCTTGCAAGTTTTTCTTGATGTTAGATTGAAACATTGCTTGGGTAGCTCTGCGGGACATGGGTGACCGTTGAATCGAATTCTCTACATTCCATGCCCACGTTCGCAGTGATTGCCGTAAACACCTCCTGCCACACTCATATTGGTTGTGGCGGTGTATAGGTCAGAGCATTAATATTAAAAGCTATTACGGGTCCATCACGACATTTTAAGACTGCATTTACTCCCTTACTACAACATACCTAGCAAATGTCAAGCATCTTATTTAACGGATGCGTATTTTTGGCAGTGAACGCGTAACGAGGATGTGTGGCGTCCATAAATGGCGCAAAATGAAAGAAAATGAAAGGCACTGAAGTTTATACTAAAATTTGCCGTTATTACAATTCTACATCAAAAACTTGTAGAAAATGTTTCATAATGCCTCATGATTGCTTTATTTTTGTCCCTAATAATTATAGTTCGTTGATTAATAACACCCAGGGAATCGGCAATATACATAGGAGCGTCAGTAAGTGAAGTATTTAAACCTTTTTTCCCCGACAGGTTTTTGCACAGGAAAAACCGCGATATCATATGTACTAATCTCATAGCCCCGGGGTTCGCTATAATATAAACACCGTTGCCTGAACTCTGTCCACACAATAGCGTGTCGTCAAATTGGGAATTCAGTCTCTGATACAGCTGAAAGAACAACGATGAGTATTGATACGACTTGTTGACTGTGTGCGAGGTGTTGTAAGCATGTAGTAGAAGGAGAGAGCGTAGGCAACGTGCGCGAAATTTAAATGCTTGTCAAGTTGAGGATTTTTGGAAAAACGCGCGAAATTCAAAAATATCAGGGTTTTTTACTACAAATCTAGTTGGTGCTCACCTGGTGCGCGCCAGATAAATCCTCCATAAATCCTTCTTCTTTTCTGTGCCAATTTCAGTCACTGGGCGATCTGGTTTTAAAAAAAAGGTCACCCCAAAAAAAACGAACTTTTAGGATATTTCTATATGTTTTACAGGCCACCAAAATAACCCTTCCCCAACATTAGTTGCATCACTTTTGGTTTGGTCCTCGCCCCCCCCCCCGTAGCTCGAATCTATCCTGTCTCCGGCTCTCAAATTACCATGATTTTCCAAAAATTTCATTGTTTGCTCTAGAAATGTCTTCCAAACATCAAATATGATGTCACGTGGGTTGAATTTGAACTTATTTCAGTCAATTGCGTTGTATTTCAATGGGACGCTTATTTGGTGGTGTGCGCCCTGATTTTTATTGTATGAACACTAAACGAACGAGGTCGAGGTCGTACGTGGGTCATGGGAACACCCATGGACGACCCACATCAAAGCACCCAAATTGGTTTGTGCTTTGCACTCAATATTGACTCTAATTTAATTTTCGCATTTTTGGTGAGTTGCTTAAATGAATGAAGCTTGGCCGAGCCACTGCCTAATTAATATTTTTATATGTGTAATCTGTAAGTAGCCCTTAGTGAAATTATTAGACCAAGTAAGCGCGCTTAGGGTAAAAACAACAATTTATAATTAATGACTCTGGAGACATTAAAGCGGCCACTGGCACATTTCAGAAAAGAAAATATAAAAATGTCTCAATTGCTGACAATGATAGTCATGGCCCATTGGAAGTAGAGATATGTTTTGAACTAAAAATAACTACCAAAGCAGAGAGGTATGCATAATAATAGCTTTAAGTGTTTATGACTGAAAGAACCAGGCAGTGGCGGGAAAATGATGTTGGCCAAAATGTTCATTTTGCTGTGGGACATGATGTTGATGAAGTGACAGATAGGTACATGCACAGATATTTTTACAAATCGACCCATTCAGTTGTGCCGTTAAGAGCCCCACTTTATTTGACCTTAATAATACCCCAAAATCGACCAGAATATGGCTGAATTGTCTTCATTTTAGCACTGCCGTTTTTATGTAGCATTAATTTTCATATGAATTATTATAGCATTCAAACCATGGCTTTTAAATGTCTTATACAAGAAATTACAATCCAACCACCCTCTCAGATTTGGCTGGGGGGGTCTGAGGACTTCCCCGTATGGCGATCTTTAAATTTTGCTTTAAAAGCTGTAATTGTAAAGCAAATTAAAAAAATACGCATCAATATGTTTTTTATTTTTTTTAACACACCTTCAAGTTCAAGCCTTAGGATATCAGAAACCAAATAGTTATATCGGGGCGTCGTTACTGCTATTTTTTAGAAAATGTTAGTGTTTCTATATGGTATTACTTTGCCAATTTTACAAAAAACAACAGAAAGTTTACATCTATGCTTTGGCAGCAAAATATCACTTGTATCAGGGTGAGTGAGGGTAAACGATGGACTACAAGTGAATGCTTTCATAGATTTTGATATTTTTCCAGAAAAAAAATGAGTGTTCTAGATTTTTCATGCTAAAGCCAGAGTTTTAACATAATTGCTCCTATTACATGAGCAATTTTGCGTGGGTACTTTTCGTAGCTTTTATGTAAAGAATCAGGTATTTAATCCAGAGTCATACATTCTAATTAGGCATAAAGCAGAGCACAAGTCACCAAAATCCTAAATCGGCAGATGCGTTGGGGAGGAGGATGAAAAGGTTACTATTTCCCCCTATGTTTGAAAAATTGTTTTCAAGTGCCATAGTTATAATTTATGAAAACAA
Source organism: Ophioderma brevispina (assembly GCA_023653785.1). NCBI lineage: Eukaryota > Metazoa > Echinodermata > Ophiuroidea > Amphilepidida > Ophiodermatidae > Ophioderma > Ophioderma brevispina. The sequence goes on along the minus strand of JAMKCH010041145.1, from coordinate 14,037 downwards.
TTTAACACGTACCTAAGGATCTTTTATTACACACAGGTATGAATTTGAAGGGTATATGCGCCTTTGCGACAAAAGAATAAAGAAAGTTACTTGATGAAACATTGTGCTTTAAGGAAGAAAACAGTGTTTCTATTCTGTCAAATATGGAAAAATGTTAAACGCCCAAAACCCCATACAGGAGACGTTTTCGGGTATGACCACTGTCACAAAACACAAATTGTTCCCCAAAGCACTTCACTTATGCTTTTTAAAAATATATGGGGATGTAAATAACAAAATAAACCTGCAACATTCATATGCAAATCACTAAGTATTTAATATCAAATGAATACTAATACCCACATGACAATTTTCACCAATGCTGGTTTATAACTTGGGGAGGGCACTCCACCATTTTAAGGTATGGATGTGCAGCCATTGGAATTCAAATTTGGGATAAATTTTAGCTTCAAGGCAAACCTTCCCAAATGGGGGGGGGGTCTCAGAAATGATGCAGAGGACACGAAATGAACAGTCTTAAAGGGGCCGCATATTCCCCTTACCACTTCCCTCTGTCAGTGCATTATTACTTTTCATTAAAATGTTTGGCTAGCTTTGATAGTGCGTGAGGATCAAGTTCATTTCTTGGTATTACTTGAGAAACGGTTGGGATAACGGATAACAGATGAGGCGGTCAAAGGCCTTAAGGTGTCACGGGTCGTTTCTATGTTGTGCATGTGGTGTATACACTTGGTTAATGTTGTCTATGTTTAGAACCAGGAAGCACATTACTTATACATGGATACAAGGGCCTTAGGTGGGGTAAAAGATGAGGATCAAATGTCTTCAGGGTCACTCTTTGACAAAATATCGGACAACCTATTTGGGCCTGTCCTATTTGACTAATTAAAAACTGCTAATGAAAACCGCGCAAAAAACGCCCCGTTCTTGTACCATAGAGCGCTCATGTCCCTCACCAAAGTTCGAATCGAAACCTTGCAAAAATTTGACTTTTAAGGGTTATCATTGATTAGAAAAAAAGCCGGGGGGGCTATGCACAAGATTAGAACGACCGTGCACCATGAAGTGGCCTTTGACCTCCCCACTGACCGCCCCCAATAATCTTAACACTTTTAACCAAAACATCACCCATTCCAAGGCTTTCCCTCCTCAGGGGCAGCGCCAGACTTTTTTTCTGGGGAAGAAAAAGGGGAAAGTGAATTTTTGGGGGGGAAACTTCCAAAAATTTCAGATTTTAAACAAATTTTGGCCCCCAAAATTGCCTAAATTTGGTGATTTTTGGCCCCAAATCGCTGCATGATATTTGCCCAAATTTTTCTTTTTTTAAAACAAAACAACTAAACTCGTACGGCCAAACTCCCCCACCCCATCTTTAAATCTTCCTAAGCCAATGGTATGAGTCTTTGGCATATTCCTATGGCACGCCACAGCAGTCATAAATGCGAGTTTTGAGGACGCCGTATGTCGAGTTTTGCGGCCCCCCCGTGTGTCGAGTTTTGTAGTGTCGGAGTTTTGCGAGCACGTGTATCGAGTTCGGCGACGCCGTTATGTCGAGTTTTGCGACACCGTGTGTCGAGTTTTGTATGTGGTTCGAGTTTTGCGACGCCGTGTATCGAGTTTTCGACGCCGTATGTCGAGGTTTTTTTGCGACGCAGTGCGTCGAGTTTTGTATGTGGTCGCGTTTTGCGACGGCAGGGTGGGTCGAGTTTTGCACGCCTTTGTGGCAGCAGTTTTGGAAGCGTATGTGGAGAGGTTGTTTCCGGTATGGGGCACGAGTTTTGGACGTTATCGTGGACCCGAGTTTTAAGGTATGTGGCAGAGGGTCTGCGTGTATTATTACACCTCTGCACCCAATCTTGAACGGTACTGTGGCCGAGTTTTCGGTATGGGTAGAGTTTTGAAAGTTATGTGGCCGAGTTTTCCCGGTATGTGGCCGAGTTTGGCGGTATGTGGCCGAGGTTTTGACGGTGTGTGACGAGTTTGGTGTTTTAGAGCTTGTTGTTCACATTGAATTATTTGTCATTATTGAGGATGTGATGATCAATATGTTGATTTTTGTTATATGATTATCGACAAATATCAACTTGCATAATAAAACGTTAAACCAGGAGCTACCAAGATTATCAACTTGTAAATAAACTTAAAAGATGGGAGCTACAAGATTTATCTCAGCAATCGTACAATATTATATAATGTCAGGTCTTCTGAAATCAGCCATACCTTTATAAGAAAAACGTAGGGAAGGATTATTTTGGTGGCTTTTGTTCCGTTTAGTGGTTGGCGCCTTTGACCCTTGACCTTACACGGGCGCCGGGCGCAATTTACCATTATTTATTTATGCACTATGGCGAATGTATCTGGTTTGTCACGATTTTCTTTATCAGCGTATACCTGTGAGGCAACGAAGTTGGAGAGTTCAGCAGTTCTATTTAAGTAAAGAAAGAGGAATGAGAGATGGAAAGAGAAAGAAAAACGGCAGAAAAAAAGTTTCACTTGTTCCGTTTGGTTCTTTATCTCATTTGTTTTCTTCAAATATTATTTAAATAAATCTCTTGTTCATTTGTTCTCATGTTCCGCTAGTTTAAATTTAAAATTAAAATTTGTTTAAAACAATTTACTTTCTGTTAGAAGATTAATGTTAAATTAAATCATTATGTTTTTTAATTACTTTTAACACTTATTTATCAAAAATCAATCGGAAAATCTTTATGTACTCATTATACTTTTGAGTGTGTTACTTTTGGGACAAAACCGAAGTGCTTAAAAAATTGTTTCTGTATAGAAATAAATGGACACGTGCATCTAGCAGCCTGGTGTCTTGCGGAACAAAATAAGGGAGTGTTCATAATTATTTGGTGCGGGGTGAGGGGTTGGAAAAGTGGGAGGGTTGCTGAATTTTTTCGGAGGTTAAAAAGGGGGGTTGGAAAAGAATTTAAAGAAATTTTCGCGCTCCGCGCGTATTTTCTCAACATTATGTCACATGAAGTCACATTGAAAATATTACATTTTCACAAAAATCTTAATGAATTTCAGTTTGGATGGTTATTTTGTTTCAGTGGCATCATGAATAGTTCATGCACCCAAGACTCTATGACTATTACCTTTTTTACATTACCGTAATATAGAGTACCATACTCTAGGGTATCTTTTGGAGTAGCTCGATCAGAATTCGTACGAGTTGGTTGTTTTGCGAGCATTGGACCGGCCGAAATCGTCAGAGAGAGAACTCTAAATAATTTTGGACCACAAACACTCAGTATCATAATTTTACCCTGATTTTTTTCACGCTCCGCGAGCATTTGCGAAAACCTTGGTTAATCTGAAAGAAAGTGTTATGGAACGAAAATGGCAAATTCTCTGCTGCCCAACATATTGGGAGGTTTTTATAGTTCTCTTGCAATGGCCCAATGGTTTTATAAAATTCTAATCTAAAGACTTCTGTCTTTACACATTCAGTAGAAGGTTAAGAATAAGTGCTTGGTTATTTGGGGGGTGTATGAAATTGTTGACCACATTAGGAGGGGGGCTAAAATTTTGTTCGGCGCTGTAAAGGGGGGTTGAGATTTTTTCACGATCCCGACTCCCACTTTTCCAATCCCCCACCAAGACAACTCAAATCGAGCATGTCGAAGTGTTATAAACCCTGATTCGAGTGTTTTCTTACAGTATGACAAAAATATCTTGTCATTATCACTATATTTCCAGTGTTAGAATAACTTTTAATTTTCGAAAAAGGTACATTAACATATTACATTTTCCGTTAAAGTTTGAGCTACGGGCATTCAAACAGTGCCCTCGCTATTTGTTTGTGCATTTATATATGGGCCGTCTTTTGACATGTTCTTGAACATCTCAAAAAGTTTGAAAAGTGAACCAATTGGACCTGGCACCTCTTGAAGCAGTGGCGTAGGGGTGCATGGCGTGCGCTGGCCCGGATTACCTAAGTGAGGCGCAAAAAACGATGGGTTGAAAAAAGAAAAAAAAGGGGAAAGATAAAGAAATGAAGGAGGAGAAGAAGGAGCGCGAAAACGGAGAGGGAGAAAGGGAAGAGGGAGAGGGAGGAAAGGGGAGGAAAAAGAAAAAGAAAACAAAAAAGAGGGAAGAGATAAAATAAAACCTAATATAGATTAAAGAAAATGAACGTGCGACCCAGGGGAGGCTCTATTTCATAAAAGTCACCTTTTAATTAACCCTCAGTCTTCCTAAGGGGGGGGGGGTGGTACCAACACCCCTGCAACGGTTTTTTCCGGTATGCCCCAAAACGCAAAGTAAGCGACATAGCAGCACCTTGGTAATTTCAATTACATCCTTTGCCGTCATTTTGGCGAAAAAAATTGGGGGTTAACCCCAAACCCCTAAGAGTAGGTGGTGAGCCGTCAAAGTCCGGAGGTAGGGGGTGTGGTTGTCACCTAGCGAAATTTTTAAGTCTCCTTTTGACAAATATCTTCATGTTATGGTGTTGAACTGAGGCATGTGTAAATCATATTTCCCTTGCTTAACGCTAAAAAAAAAAAAAAAAAAAAAAACGGTTAAATTCCGAGAGATTTGGAATTTTTTTTTAGCGCGAAAAAAACTAAATTTTCCAATGTGGCTATACTTTCACTGTTTTTTAGGTCCACGCGATGCGTAAAACGTCACGTGTGACGTCATACATAGGACCGATGTTTCATGATTTTGGCATCAATGGATAAAGGAGACCCCTACCCTAAATACCATAGTACCACACACAATCATACTTGGGCGTTTTCACAATTCCAATTTTTTCCATGAGGGAGGAGTGGTATCCCCCTTAGGAAGACGTGTACGAAAAATACCTTAAAGAAGACGAGGGTTTAAAGTTACTGGCTATTACATTTTAAATCGTAATCATCTTACTATTCACAATCGTTTGTATTGGATTATTTTATTACTAAGGTGTGAAGGAGTAAACAAAAAGGAAAAGAAAAGTACCGAAAATACTTCTCAAAATGTAAGGATAGGAATGGCCATAGAGAAGCCATCGTTGTAACCGGCAAAAAAGCTGGTTTTAAAAAAAGTGTCTAAACCGACATGTATACTCTTGCATGATGTATGAGTACATTGTCATCATACATGTAGATTGACCATTTTTAGGGTTTTTGAAAAGACTAATATGTGGGCCCACGGACTACTTAATGTCGATTTTTTATTCATATTAAACGTACTACTGTTCAAAGTCTAATTGTTCATTTTGATAAGAAAACAATAGAAATAAAAGAAAAATAAACGGTTTTTTTTTGTACCATCAATACTTTATTGTAAAAAAGGTCATATGTATTACTAATGGATTGCCATAACTGTATAAAAAACGATTATAATAATATTCCACAAAATAAACAACAAAGTCATCAAAAAAACATACTAATTAATGCAAATATTCATTCTAAAACACACAAAACTCTGGCCACCTACCGTCCAAAAACGCGGCCACATACCGTCCAAACTCGGCCACATACCGAAGAACTCGGCCACATACCGTAAAAATCGGCCACATACCGGAAAAACTCGGCCACATACCGTTCAAAACTCGGCCACCATACCGGAAAACTCGGCCACATACACGTCAAAACTCGGCCAAATCCGAAAAACACTGGCCACATATAGTCCCAAAAATCGCCAAATACAGGAAAACTCGGCAAATACAGTCCAAAACTCGGCACACGCGATCGCAAAACTCGACACATACAAACTCGACACTACGGCCGGCGCAAACTCGACATCGCCGTCGCAAACCGCGATACACGGCGTCGCAAAACTCGGCCACATACAAAACTCGACAACGGGGGTCGCAAAACTCGGACCATACGCGTAGCCAAACTCGATAAACGGCTCTACGTCGCAAAAATCGACCAAATTTTTTTTTTTTTTTTTTTTTTTTGTGGTTACAAAACTCGAGCACGCGGTGGGTTCGCCAAATCGACTACGGCGTCGCGAGAACTCGCATTATGACTGCTGTGGCTTGCGCTCTATATTCCTACTGATTAAACGAGGTGTTTATTTGAAATTTTACGTTTTACTACCTTAAATAAATTGCTATGTTCACTAATCATGGTCAAAAGGATCACTGACCAAGATTCACATGGGGCTAACACAGATTGGATAAATGTCACTGAAACTGAATGTTTGTCGTGACTCTGACATTCTAAATTCTTCTGTCTGAAATGACATGCTATGACCATCAAATTGTAAGAAAATCACGGACCCAAAGCCCACGTGGGGTGCAAAAAGATTGGGGTCAAATTTCACAGGGACTTATAAAGGGTATTTTTTGTGTCGCCGCTATAGTGGAGACCACTTAGCAATCCGTTGTGCGTGTGTATGTGTGTGGATGTGTGTGGGGGGGGTTACCAAAAAGTTAAGTTTCAAATGAATTGGCTTTTTTTTAAATTGACATCAATTGAAAAGTTTAACTTCAAGTGGAACCAAACTTGGGTCAACGGTGCATCTTGGGATCCCCATATGTTGGTTGAGCGTCAAAGCTCGTGTGCCAGATCACAGGCATGTGAGGTAGTTGAAAAATAGGCTCAAATGTAAAATGAACTCCAATTGAGTAGTTGACGTTCAATTGTGTCATATGTGCACCATAGGATCCCTAATATGTGATGAGGTCAAAGGTAATATGCCAAGGGGAAAGGTCAGGAGCGGGCGCACAGCTAGTGAGCGCGAAGCCGGAGAACACGAAATTCATAGTTAAATTCTGTATTTGTGGCTAGCGAAGAGAGAGACAAAGTAATTTCGTGTGTTCGGATGCAAGTAGAGGCACATACGGATTAAGTTGGTAGTATATATTTGGGTAGTGTGTCTGTGGTTGTCTATTGTTTTGTGGGAAAAATGTTAACCCTGCACTAAATGCACATTGATCAAGAACTTCAACAGGGTCTAAAGAACGGCTGGGCCCAAGACTCCTATTGGGTGTACACTCATATATGGAGTGACTCATATGGGGTGTACACGATTGCCTTGATGACCCCATATGACCTTGCCCCCATCCACAAACTGCAATGTACACAGATTGCCTCTGATGATCCTATGTGACCTTTGACCCATTCACAACTGCCGCGGCAGACAACACATGGGTTTCAGGGAGCGCTGTATTTATTGTATAAAGCAGTAGTGTAGGTGTAAAAACAGTGAAATATATATAATTTGTAAGTGAAACTATATCTAAAAACACTTTTTTTACTTAACACTCTTATACCGAGCCATTTTGTAACAATTTCCCGAAGGGGGAGGGTACCACCCTTTGAATTTTCGTTACTGAACATCCCCGACTGCCTGTAAATTTTGTACAACAGGGTAGCTTAGAGTTGTGTCTGCCCATTGGTATCAAAAATAAGTACCAACATTCCCATTATGGACGTCACTATGACCTCATATGTTGAGGAAAAGTATGAAAATATGAATTCGGGTGGAAAATTGAATATTTTGCAATTTAGCGACTCAAAAATGATTATAGCATAAAGTGCTCTCATATTATTAAAAATAGTCATTTCCCATCAAGTAGAGCCAAATTTTTCCCTCTGTGTGTCTAGGGAAATTGACCATTTTGCTACCATGCTAACTTTAGACGTCATTGTGACGTAATGCTTTATGTGCTAGGTTAGATCAATTGAAAGGATCAATTACCCATAGCCACCTATTGGTACCAAAATAAAGTGCCTGTGATGTTTCTAAGTTGTGTTGCTAGGCCTGTTGGTAATTTCTCCGAAAGGGGGTGCCCCATCCGTCCATCACTTTTATGATCACCCTATATCTTACTCATACCGGTGGATGTTTGTTTTGGATGAAAAGGAGTGAAAAATGTCAATTGACAATACATTAAATAATTTGGCAACCTAAATTAGGCAGCCGGGGAAACTGACGGGGGGTGGGTTTGTGAACAGTTATTACAGTTAAGCATTACAAAAAAAGCTAAACATTTTTTTAAAGAAAAAGTTCAAACAAATTTGGTACTGACTCGTATTGTAAACCCCAAAGATATTAGTATTATACAGATATGTGTCACTTTACCGAATTAAGGTATAAAAATTACTCTCTAGATAACACTATTTTTAAAAACACTGTTAACATCGCCCCAAGAAATGATTTTTATTTTTGTAGAGGATTAATTCACTTTGTGCTAATAACAAAAAACTAAAGAATGAACGAGGTATATTTTTGTACAAAATCGCATTGAAAAACTGCATTTAGGGGGGCATTTTTAAAGCGACAGGTAAGGGGGGACATCCGAAGCCCCTCTGGAATCTGGGATACCAATTCATGTAATTATTAAAAAGGCATTTGAAAATGAATAACATATGGGCTGACATGGAAAACAAAATAAACATTGTGCTTTGAACTGCAAAAATAAAGAGATTGTAATTAATATGCCGATTTCTCCTTGCCCTTCAATAATTTGCGTCTCAAGGGGGCCTCTAAATGGGGGTTATGTATATCTCAGTAACAGTGGGGGTTTAGATCAGGCTACTTTGCCAAAATAATATTTCATCAAGACACTTATCCAACAAAAAAGGAACAGATTTGGCAACCTTCATGTTCCGACTTTTCCCATATCACTAGTTTTCCCTGTCATAGACAATTAAGACATTAGAGGGAATTTTTTAGGCTAACTTTAAGGTTGCCGTACTTTAATCAACAATGTGTCATATTACATTGAATATTCAGAGACTGTGTACTCAATTGAAATAATAATTTAAACAACACAAACCTAAACTATTGTCTGTTCAATTAACTTAGATGTCCGGTTTTTTAGTAATTATTTCCAAAAATATAAGTTTCGAAAAAATATCATGAAAGAAAAAATGTATTCATCATTGGACCCCAACAAGATCATCGGGTTCCACCCGGGTGTGAACATAGTTTTTCTTTGGATTATAATTCATTACACTGATTTTAGGGCAAACGGACAACAAAACTGGGTTTCCAGGTTGAATATTGAACTTTGACTCTGAAACTTTTATTGCAGACCATTACGAATTAGGCGGCCGCTCAAGCATGTACGAACAAGTATTGATTCGTGTACACTGCTTTCATTTCAGGGTGTTTCCGTTCGTGTATTAACGGCATTTAAATGAATCGTTGAATACTTATACTTTTTAATAGAGGATCATGCTATGCCAGTTGAATTCAATGTTACGAACAAAGAATGCATGCTCCTCCAGTAATACCGTCCATTGAAGTTAATGCTGTGTGGGAACCTTGGATGTCTCGTTTGTATGTAAAAATTCACTAAAAATAACAACGGTCCGGGTTCAGATTTGATCTATTGTGAACAAAGTTGGCGTACAATAGGCCTATTGAATCGTGAATCATCTCCTCCGAAGACAACTTTTTATCCCACCAGTGGAGTCAATGGAACCTTCCGCAAAAGTAATTACTATTGGTACCAAACCTTTATTCGCTTCATTCTTCAACAAACAAGGGTAAAATACCAGATTTCAAGTAGATTGAATGTTAAAATGTCCCATTCTTGTGAGTCATGTAAAAAAATGTCTAGGTCCAAAGATACCCAAAACTTTCTTTTGTGATTATCTTAAACTATATTTTTGGAAATCATTATAAAAACGGACATACTAAGTTGAATTGAACAGACAGTAATTAAAGTGTCTATCTCTTGTCTGTCTTTCCTCTTCTCTCTCGCTTCTCCTCTCTCTCTATCATGTCTGTATACCTCTGCCTCTCGTTTTTCTCTGTCTGCATCTATATCCACCTTGTCCTGTCTGTCTTTGTCGACCTCTGTTGTATCTGGTTCTCTGTAACTGTCTGTCTGTCTCGAATGCTATGTCTTCTCCCTGCTCTGTAACCCAGCCAACATTCCCAGTGGGGCCCATTGGGGTAAAATACCGGTTTTAGGTGGGCACGATGAGGGCCACACATGGGCAAAAATCGCTTTTTCATTGGCCCCATGTGGACTTACTTGGGTTTGTACACTGGGCATCGATTGGCCCCATTGTGGGTTGCCCAGTTGGCTGTTGCGGGGGTATACATGGGTTACATGTGTGTTCCCTATCATAGGTTATGCGCTGTTCTGCGGTTGTGTAGGGGCTCGCCAGAGTTGTACCCAGACAGGTGCATATTGGGGCCATAGGGGGAGTCAATGGGCCCAAGATGGGGCAAATTCAAAATTGAATTTTTGCCACCCTCTTGCATGTGGAACATGAACAGTGGCCCACAATCGGGTGAAAACACACAAATGTATGTTTTGGTGTTATCAGTTAAACATCTCCCAAAAGATAGGAATAATAGCTGAAGTTGCAAATGAAACAGAATTTTATGTTGATTTTATGAAAGGTTTTTAATATGATAGGTATGTTTGATGGTGTTTTCAAACATGTTACAGTACGGTCACCATCCCTTTAGCTAAAAGGTATCATCAAAATGGTAAGTGATGGAAAAGTAAATAGATTACAGTTATAGAGGGCTTGTCTGAGAAAGAATTAATTTTATTTAAAAAAAAAATCCTTAAAAAAATACACTTATGATCAAAATTGGCATTTTACAGCGAAAAAAAATAAGGCCATTCGAGACCACGCCCTAATAGGGTGAAGCCCACTGTCGCCCAGCCCCCACCATCAACCCAATGGGCCAATATAAAAAAACTCTTGAAACCCCATGTCCTAGATCCCACACAGACCCTGAATAACCCCACAATGGAACCATTTGGGGTTGCCCACTTGAAACCCAAGCCAATATGCCATTATAGCCCACAGGATCACCGGGGTTACCACTTGAAGCCATAGCCCACATTAAGCCCACCTTGCCCAGGTTAAACCCAATGCGGCCCCAGCAGGCATGTTGGCTGGTGGACTGCCTGTGGTCTTCTCTGATCTCTGTGCCTGACTACGTCTGTTGTATGTCCTGTATCTCTGTCTCGCTATCTCTTTCTGACTGTCTCTGCCTCTGTGTCTCTAGGTATCGCTTCTTCTTTTCTCTCTTGAGGTGGGTACTGGGAGCGAGTCAAGTTTTAGAAAAGACATATTTGATTTGCAGGATAAATAAATTCATTCACTAGTTAATCTTGGATAATGTAGCCAACGAATTTGAAGATTTGATAGGAGAGATGGCATGACATGATGAAATACGTTAAATATTATAAATACCAAAAATATACTAATAAAAAATAACAACAATTTATATAATAATAATTATTATTTTTTGATTGTTAAATCGAAAAAAATCACAAAAAGGTTTTTATAAATATCTTTTTAACAGATTGGTATCCTAACAATAATTACAAGTGATAAATAGCCCATTGAGTCCCCCCCAAAGCGAAAAAAAAAAAGATTTAAAACTCGGATAAGGACTAAGGTGGCGCACCCCTTGGAAGTACATAATTCTTCCGAAATAATTTTTCTAAAATTATAGAAATCAGTTCTGCGTGTGTTCTCACTTCTAGTATGTGCACATTTTCGAGAAAATGAATGTCATCTCAATATTTGTCCTGAATAACAGTGACCAACGGATGTACATCATGATTCATTGACTCCATCAAATAATGAGCTATTGATAAGTAAATCGGCTCGGTATGCAGAGGACCAAACACTTCAGATTCCTTTTGCATCTGGAACTGCAGAACCATTGTGATTATCCATGCAGCTGAAGAGATTCCAGGTGTTATACCACCACCCCGAATTAGATTAAACTATTTTTCACGATGTGAAACACAGATTACCTGTCCACATAAATAAAGTTGGGGTTCTACTGTGTGTTCAATTAACTTTGACCCTATATTTTCATAATTTATTCGAAAGGGGAACGAAGGCCTAACATCTTTGTGCAGAAGCAAACCCGTAATTTCCCGCGTAACCCCATTTCTATTCAATTTACAGCGTTATCAGCAGAAATCGAAAATCACCTGTGTAGGTAAACCGGTGTGGAACACACTTTAAATTGAAGAGAAAAGAGGTCCCGCATTAACGTGATTAAGTTATGGGTCTTGATTCTGCACCAAAGTGTTAGGTCACAGCTTGCCAAGCAACATTTGTTCATGATTTTTGTTCATCTTCGTTTTAGAGAATGTATTTAGGAAAAATTATGTACTTCCTAGGGGTGCATCGCCTTTATAAACGTTATGAGATCTGCTCGCTAGCCTAAAAGACCAAAAGCAAATAGAATAAAGGCAAAATCGGATGTTTTAGTCACTACTGCAACGCGTAATTGAATGGAGATTCGTATCTTTAAATACTGCTATTTTCTTCCTTTTCATCCTTTTTTTTTGTAAAATTTTCAGTTGAAAAAAATGACTTACGAGAATTCTAAAGTCTTATACTTCATGCAAATTTCAAATATTTGACTCTTTGGGGGATCACTGATAATCTCTTCAAATGAGATCAAGTGCTGAAAATGATCAATAAAGATTCACTTGATTTTAATAGGGATTAATGAAGCCTAATTGGCAAGTTAATCCATTTTAAAGCGCCACTGGTTGCCTTTCTACTCTGCGCATGCTCGCCTGTTTTGGCTCACAAGATCCGATCAGTCATCTTCTTTGGCGGTAGCCCGAAATTTTTATGGGCTTCTGCCGAAATTAAAGATGTTTGGTTGGATCAATGGCAATGACCTTGTCCTGTGGCTTTTATGACCAGTGTGTATGATTTAATAATTCTTTTCATGCTTTTGCAACGACATGCTTTCATCAAATTTGCAAGAAAAAATACCGTAAATTTTGCAGGAAAATCTCGGCAACAATTCTGCCAACAACACCGTAAAAATTCATTTAAATCCATTTAAATTTACTGTATATTTTACAGTTTGATGTAATATATTTTACAAAAAAAAAATGTAAATTTTACAGTATATGCACCTTGAAAATGGTGCATAGGTCTACTAAATTAGGATGTTCGTCAGTGCTTTTTATTCACCACACATTCACAATTTCTGTAATAACTCACCATATAGATTATGTTTTAGTGTTTTGATTAATTTCACAGTATACTGTAATTTTTACAGTAAATTTGTTGGCAGAATTGTTGCCAGAATTTCCCTGTATAATTTTAGTATTACAGTATTTTTTACAGTGTACCTTTAAGAAGTTCAGAAACTTTAGTTTTGGTGTACTGGTTGAGTAAATCCCATTGCAATGTTTTCGATTGTTTTTCATAAAGGTGTTGTATAAATGTCCAATCTTTTCATTTTATCTAAGAAGCGTCACACGCCATCGCACGTGAAATTTGCATAATGGGTATTTTACTGACGTGTATGGCACTTTTATCTTATCGCATACCGTTTTCCATGAAACCAATAGACCGTATTCAATATGACGTCAGCCACCAGTCATGTTGGTGGACAAGATGCATACATTCCAGGACTACAATACATTAACTGTCAATCGATCCATATTTAGCGATTGCACGGGGATCATTGACAGGTGAATGTATTGTAGTACTGGAATGCGTCTATCTTGTCAACCAACATGGCTGGCTATTGAATACGGTCTATAGATATGTGCTAAATAATTACTTTATAGCATTTTATTGTATAATGTAATTTTCAGTAAGGCTTCTCCTTCAAACGCATGTATACACTTTATCATAAAAAATATAAATCATATGTGATTTCATCTAAATTTCACTTTATTGTCCTTACAGAAAAAAATATACAAAGTAAAAAAAAAACTCTATGATCTTAAAGCAAAAGTTGACATAATCTATCTCGTGTAATATCCATCATTAAGCTGTAAACAACAAAAGCGACTATTGGAAAGAAAAGAACGTATTAGGACTAAGATTACAGCACTATAAGAACTGATAAGATTTTTTTTTCATGTTTGTTTAGAAGTAGATAGGTGAGGGGCGGGTTTTAAGTGTGATGGCAAGTTAGACAAATAAAGCAATGGACCATGTGTTTTAGTGTATTATTTGCCAGGACAGTGTTAAAATTTTTGTTTGAGGACTATCAGCATGCCTGGTTTGTTAATGGTGAGTGGGAGTATAGAACTTGAAGAAATATCAAAAGGATCATTTTAGAATAGGTTATGGTTAATTTGGTATATAAAATGGCATTTGGAGTCGGTAAATATCG